>JAACNH010000305.1:203175-264581 GCA_019447015.1 Hymenochirus boettgeri
TACAGTACAGTATAGTAGTATAGTATAATATATAGTATAGTACAGTACAGTATGGTATAATATATAGTATAGTACAGTAAAGTATGGTATAATATATAGTATAGTACAGTACAGTATAGTATAATATATAGTATAGTACAGTACAGTATAGTAGTATAGTATAATATATAGTATAGTACAGTACAGTATATATAGTATAGTACAGTATAGTATAGTAGTATAGTACATTATAGTAGTATAGTATAATGTATAGTATAGTACAGTACAGTATAGTATAGTATAGTATAATATAAAGTATAGTACAGTACAGTATAGTATAATATATAGTATAGTACAGTACAGTATAGTAGTATAGTATAATATATAGTATAGTACAGTATAGTATAGTAGTATAGTATAATATATAGTATAGTACAGTATAGTATAGTAGTATAGTACATTATAGTAGTATAGTATAATGTATAGTATAGTACAGTATAGTATAGTATAGTATAATATAAAGTATAGTACAGTACAGTATAGTATAGCATAGTACAGTATAATAGTATAGTATAATATATAGTACAGTACAGTATAATATAAAGTATAGTACAATACACTACGGTACAGTATAGTAGTATAGTATAGTATAATGTATAGTATAGTATAGTATTGCCATCACAACGTCCACTGGAAGACAGTTCCATAGTTTTACCATTCTCACAGTGAAAAACCCTTCCCCAACTCTACTTTATGTATCAATACCAGTAACTTGTAACATTCCTTGTTTGCAGAAACTCATCCAGCTTTTTATTAAACTGACCAATGAACCTGCCATAACAACGTCCACTGGAAGACAGTTCCATAGCTTTACCGTTCTCACAGTGACAAACCCTTTCCCACTCTACTTTATGTATCAATACCAGTAACTTGTAACATTCCTTGTTTGCAGAAACTCATCCAGCTTTTTATTAAACTGACCAATGAACCTGCCATAACAACGTCCACTGGAAGACAGTTCCATAGCTTTACCGTTGTCACAGGGACAAACCCTTTCCCAACTCTACTTTATGTATCAATACCAGTAACTTGTAACATTCCTTGTTTGCAGAAACTCATCCAGCTTTTTATTAAACTGACCAATGAACCTGCCCTAAACAACGTCCACTGGAAGACAGTTCCATAGCTTTACCGTTCTCACAGTGACAAACCCTTTCCCAACTCTACTTTATGTATCAATACCAGTAACTTGTATCATTCCTTGTTTGCAGAAACTCATCCAGCTTTTTATTAAACTGACCAATGAACCTGCCATAACAACGTCCACTGGAAGACAGTTCCATAGCTTTACCGTTCTCACAGGGACAAACCCTTTCCCAACTCTACTTTATGTATCAATACCAGTAACTTGTAACATTCCTTGTTTGCAGAAACTCATCCAGCTTTTTATTAAACTATCCAATGAACCTGCCATAACGTCCACTGGGAGACAGTTCCATAGCTTTACCGGCCTCACAGTGAAAAACCCTTTCCCAACTTGAAGCCTAAACCTTTTTTCTTCAAGTCTTAAGGGATGTCCTCGTGTCCTCTGACATGTTCTATTGGTGAACAATGCCCCAGATAGTTTATTGTATGGCCCGTTAATGTATTTATACACAGTAATCATCCCCATGCAAGCGCCTTTTTTCCAGCGTACATAATTGTAACTTTCAGTCTCTTCATATTCAAGCTCCCCAATCCCCTTATTAATTTAGTTGCCCTTCTCTGAACCCTTTCCATTTCAAAGATGTCCTTTTTGTACACAGGATTCCAAAATTGAATTGAATTACTGTATCTTTATATATCCTTATATATTATACTTATGTTAATTGAGGTGAATGTAAAGTTTTTACTTCTATTGTGACAAAATGATTTTTCTTAACAGTGACTTGTAGATACAACATGTTTGGACACTTCAAGTTCTGCATAACACTTTTGGGGGGATATGTACTCTTTAAGGACCCTCTGTCTCTGAATCAAGGCCTTGGGATAGTGTGTACACTGCTTGGCATTTTAGCTTACACGCACATCAAAATGAACGAGCAAGACGCTAATAAAAGTAAACTGGCCCAACGTCCATGAAAATTTATTTTGCTGCTTCAAGATGAGAAATTTCAAAGGACATTTTATTTTTTTAAAACCTAAATAAAAATGTGTTCAGGTTTTCGGTTAACCATTTGCAATGTACTTTGTCTTGACAGTAATTAAATTATAAATTGTATTATTTTATTTTTGCAAGATTAACTATATAATACAACGCCAAACAGCAAACTTGCTTAGCTTTTATGAGGAAGTGAGTAGGAGTGTAGACTGACATATCAGTGGATGTAGTATACTTGAATTTTGCTGCTGTGCCACATAGGCAGCTAATGTATAAGCTAAGGTCTGATGGGCCTCCTCATTTGTGAATTTAACATTCAGTATTCTGGGACTTCTTTTGGATCCCACTAAAAACTCCAAGATCCGATCACAATTTGTAGAAAATATCGGTGGAGCTTCTGTTCAGTTCCAGGATCTATGGTCTCCATTGTTATACATACCATAGTATGGAGAGAAGAGACCACCCACTGGACCCTTCCAATTTACATCTATACATCTGCTCATTAAATGCAAGTAATAATCCCCAGAGTACAGAACCACTTCCTCCTCGCAGAGATTTGGCTGTCTCCGTGCTATGTGGGTGTCTATGTCCCACTAGGACAGATCAGGGATGAACCTCCTACTAAATTAAAGGAAATAAATGAGTGAGGGCTGGGCCACACTAGCGAGTTTTTCCACACGTTTTCGCTTTCGCTCGCGATGGCGTTCACGATTTGCTAAAACTGAAATCGCGGGAACGCGAAAATTCCCAAGATTTCCGTTGCGCATGCGCGTCCATTTTTTCTCTCAATCACATGCGTTCTCTTGGTAAATAGCGAAAATGCACACATAAACGCGAAACAACCCGTGCGAACACACAGAAGATGCAATAACGCTCGTGATTTGGTGCATTGTAGTATGGCCTTGGCCTAAGTCCTTCGGGGGCCAGATCTGAGGTGGCTTCTCCTTACATACTATTGTGCAGAGTGTGACCCCCACGGTGGCAGTGTTGGACTAGAAACATGTCCCTTAAGGTCTACTGCGAATACAAACTGCACACACAAACCAACAGGGAAGGGTTAATATGAAAGGATTGGGGACTACATGGCTAAACGGCATATTTATAAAGGACCGTTAACATCTCTGATGATTTATCGCCGTGAATCGATCACTATTATCATCATATTTATAAAGCCAATCATTTTAGCGGGGTAACCCTGTATGTGGAGGTGGGGGGGACCCCACTAGCAGTACATGCCCCCCCCTTCCCAGCAGACCCTCTGCCCCATGAGGCTTGGATGATGAGCATAGACATGCTGGGTTCAGGGGATTTCTTCTTTTGTCTTTGTGCCAGGTGGTTCAGCTGGTGCAAGAGCTGTGTCTGTGGTTTCTACCATTTCGGAGACCAAATTGTTAACTGATCAATAAGGAAATAATATTCCATTTGCCTTTCATTCTGACTTATATTAAAAGCTGACTTCCCATTGGTTAAGATTTTGGCCCCACCTCCTCATGGTCTGTGAATTTGTGTTGTAGGGGGGAAAGAATCTGGGATTTTGATCCCCAGCATAGAGACAAGAGAACATGGGGGATATAAGGTTCAGGTAAGAGGGAGAGGTGGTGGATCTAAAGGGAATCTTGGGGGGGGTTACAGCAATACAGGCAGGGCGTTTTCTAGCCATATCCGTGCCCTAGGCAAGATTCCAGATGGAGCCCCCCTCCCAAAACTCTAAGAATATAAGGAAGACCACACCACACTCAAATACATGTTTATTAGCCTAAAATGACAAAACGCTATTACATATTTAGGTAGATCACCTCCAAAACGGTTTTAGTTCCAGAGCTCAAAAGTGATTATTTTAGCTATAAATTCTCCTGATTGTTTTAACCAAGAGTAGTACCCCTGAGCACCACGTACGTTCTGAGAGTTTTGGCTCAAGCTTAGAAGAAGAATCCCCAGGTAGGTCCATTAGTCATTGGCCTCTCCTTCTCTGAGCTTGTGCCAAAGCTCTCAGAGCGTACGTGGCTTTTGAGGTCTGTAACAAATGATTTAGAGGTATTGGGGGTACCTAAATATGAAATATCGTTTTGGGGTGGACATGTTTAACAATATATTCCTCAACACCAATTCTATACAGCCTGCTCTGACCCATATATTTACATGGTAACATAGTAATTGAGGTTGAATCAAGACATGCGTCCATCAATTCCAACCTTTCCCACCTTCTTTTTAACCCTAACCAGTTGATCCAGAGGAAGGCAAAAAAAAAACCAGCTAAAAAAAGGGGTGAATCCCTTCCGGACTGGCAATCAGAAAGCATCCCTGGATCAACTGGAACTACCATATATGTATTCATACCAGTAATTCTCAATATTATATAGTATCCCTGTACCAACCAGAACTACAGTATATGTATTACTGTATATACTCGAGTATAAGTCAAACTTTCAGGCTTTAAAGTTAGCCTGAAAACCTAACCTCGACTTATACTCTGCCATTGCGGATTATAACAAGTAGGTGACGCTGTGTTAACCTGCATAGAAAGTTATAGGAGCGGTTCTTGCCTTTGCACTTCCTGCTGGAGTCACTTAGCACTGTCACCGCTCATCTGGATGCTGTAAATCTGATGGGTCTCCTCAGTGTGGGGCAAAAAACAGCTGCTAGTACAGTGCAAATAACAGCTTGAAACTACAACTCTCAGGTGACATTTTTAACTATTGGGATCAGAGTGCCCTTTACTATAGGGGGTCAGGGGGCCCTTTACTATATGGGGTTCAGGAGAATTGTAAATGATGGTAAGCTTAATTAAAAGTTTACTGAACCTTGCAACTCCACATGTTTAGAAACTACAACTCCCAGCAACAAAGCATGCTGGGAGTGGTAGTTTCCAAACATCTGGAGTGCAAAGGAATTGGGGGTTACTGGTACTGGATTTGGCTATTACTGTATGGGATTCTTATTATATAATATGTATTAATACCAGTAATTCTCATTATATAGTATCCCCGTACCAACCAGAACTACAGTATATGTATTAATACCATTAATTCTCAATATTATAGAGTACCCCTGTACTAACCAGAACTACAGTATATATATATATATATATATATATATATATTTTTTTTTTTTTTTTTTTTTAATACCAGTAATTCTCAATATTTTTTTGTTTTAGAAACATATATAGGCCACTTTTAAAGCGATTCAATGAACTGGCCATTATCACATCTGCCATTTCACCATTCTCACGGTAAAGAAACTTCTTTTCTTCTAATCTTAAAGGATGTCCACATGTCCTCTGATATGACCTATTGGAGAACACTGCACCAGAGAGTTTATTGTATGGAGGATTAAGGTGCAAGTCCACCCCCAAAACTATAATTTTATAGGTTATTGGCCAGGATTCTAGCTTTAAAACAAGTCAACCCCCATTAAAATCCATTCAACCAATAATGGAGTCCCCTACCACTACCACCTACCAACCCTTCCCAACCCCCTTATTATCTCTCCCTTGTATTAGAGATGGCCGTCCCCTGGGTGCTCAAAGAAATGGCCTACTCCATACATACTACTTCTGAGCCATCTTCAAGTCAAGTTTGGGTGTGTGGTGTTTGGAAGTGCCTGTGATGTTTGGGGGCATGGACAGGATGTTTGTGGATGTGGGCATGATTATGGGATGTCAAATAGAAACAAGGTGGACTGCACTCCAAAGTTGAACGTTTTATTACAAGCCAAACATCAAACAGCAATACAACGTTTCGAGGGTAACACCCCCTTCATCAGGTGATGTGAGCAACACAGTGTAAGTTTAAATAGCCAAGTGCTGATGCAGAGAACCGCCCCCTAGGGGGTGTGTTAAAATGTAATATCAAAAACTACAGTGAAATATACCTAGTAAAATTGCCTAGGAGTGATAATCTCACATATGTGGGTGGGCTGAGTTACAGCCCTAATGCTAGAATAAAGTGCACATAGTAATAAATAGCTAAAATGAGTTGGAGTGCAGTCCACCTTGTTTCTATTTGATTGCCTTTTTCCCTGTGAAGTAGGGATATTGGACTTTTTGCACCCACAGGGGGATTAGTGTGCATATGGACTATCTCTGATATATTATGATTATGGGATGTACCCGTAATGTTTGGGGGCGGATCGTAATGGTTTGGGTTTTTTGGGGGGGTGACTACAATATTTGGTAGCGTGCTTACAACATTTGGGGGCATGGTTGCAAAGTTTGGAGGCATGGCAGTTATCTTTGGGCAGTGGCCTTGATGGTTGGGATATCAGTGTGACCGTGATGTGTGGGGGTGTGGCTGTGACAGCAATATCTGTGGGCGTGGTCACATTCCAGGATGCTCGGCTTTAAATTTTTTAGCATGACAATACGCGCAAATGTGGTTCATATCCCCAATAGCAACATAGTCTTTCCAGGGTTTATATTTGTATATAAATGTCATTCATATCACCAATAGCAACATAGTCTTTCCAGGGTTTATATTTGTATATAAATGTCATTCATATCACCGATGTAAACAGTCTTTCCAGGGTTTATATTTGTATAAAATGTATTCATATCACGAATAGTAACATAGTCTTTCCAGGGTTTATATTTATATAAAATGTCATTCATATCACCTAGTAACACATTCTTTCCAGGGTTTATATTTGTATATATGTGATTCATATCACCGATAGTAACAAGTCTTTCCAGGGTTTTATTTTATATAATATGTCATTCATATCACCGATAGTAACAGTCTTTCCAGGGTTTATATTTGTATAAAATGTCATTATTTCACCAATATACACAGTCTTTCCAGGTTTATATTTGATATAAATGTTCATATCACACCGATAGTAACAGTCTTTCCAGGGTTTTATTTGTATATAAGTCATTCCATATCACCATAGTACACAGTCTTTCCAGGGTTTATATTTGTATATAAATGTCATTCAATCTCCCCAATATTAACACGTCTTTCCAGGGTTTAATTTTTGTATATAAATTCATCCATATCACCAATAGTAAACATGTCTTTCCAGGGTTTATATTTGTATATAAATGTCATCCTATCCCAATAGTAACAGTCTTTCCAGGGTTTTATTTGTATATAAATGTCATCATCACCCATAGTAACAGTCTTTCCAGGGTTTATATTTGTATATAAATGTCATTCTACATCCATAGTACATCGTCTTTCCAGGGTTTATATTTGTATATAAATGTCATTCATATCACCAATAGTAAACAGTCTTTCAAGGGTTTAATATTTATATATAATGTCATTCATATCACCGATATACAGTCTTTCCAGGGTTTATATTTGTATATAATGTCATTCATATCCCCAATAGTCACACAAGTCTCCAGGGTTTATATTTATATATAAATGTCATTCATATCACCGATAGTAACAGTCTTTCCAGGGTTTATATTTGTATAAAAATGTCATTCATTTCACCAATATTAACAGTCTTTCCAGGGTTTATATTTATATATAAATGTGATTCATATCACCGATAGTAACAGTCTTTCCAGGGTTTATATTTGTATATAAATGTCATCCATATCACCAATAGTAACAGTCTTTCCAGGGTTTATATTTGTATATAAATGTCATTCATATCCCCAATAGTAACACAGTCTTTCCAGGGTTTATATTTGTATATAAATCTCATCCATATCCCCAATAGTAACATGGTCTTTCCAGGGTTTATATTTGTATATAAATGTCATCCATATCCCCAATAGTAACAGTCTTTCCAGGGTTTATATTTGTATATAAATGTCATTCATATCACCCATAGTAACAGTCTTTCCAGGGTTTATATTTGTATATAAATGTCATTCATATCATCCATAGTAACAGTCTTTCCAGGGTTTATATTTGTATATAAATGTCATTCATATCACCAATAGTAACAGTCTTTCCAGGGTTTATATTTATATATAAATGTCATTCATATCACCGATAATAACAGTCTTTCCAGGGTTTATATTTGTATATAAATGTCATTCATATCCCCAATAGTAACAGTCTTTCCAGGGTTTATATTTGTATATAAATGTCATTCATATCCCCATAGTCAACAGTCCTTTCCAGGGTTTATATTTGTATATAAATGTCATTCATATCACCATAGTAACAGTTTCTTTCAGGGTTTATATTTGTATATAAATGTCATTCATATCACCAATAGTAACATTCTTTCCAGGTTTATATTTATTATAAATGTCATTCATATCACCGATAATAACAGTTCTTCCAGGGTTTATATTTATGATAATAATGTCATTCATATCACCAATATACAGTCTTTCCAGGGTTTATATTTGTATATAAATGTCATTCATATCACCAATAGTAACATAGTCTTTCCAGGGTTTATATTTGTATATAAATGTCATTCATATCACCGATAGTAACACAGTCTTTCCAGGGTTTATATTTGTATAGAAATGTGATTCATATCACCGATAGTAACATAGTCTTTCCAGGGTTTATATTTATATATAAATGTCATTCATATCACCGATAGTAACAGTCTTTCCAGGGTTTATATTTGTATAAAAATGTCATTCATATCACCCATAGTAACACAGTCTTTCCAGGGTTTATATTTGTATATAAATGTCATTCATATCACCAATATTAACAGTCTTTCCAGGGTTTATATTTGTATATAAAAGTCATTCATATCCCCGATAGTAACACAGTCTTTCCAGGGTTTATATTTATATATAAAAGTCATTCATATCACCGATAGTAACAGTCTTTCCAGGGTTTATATTTGTATATAAAATGTGATTCATATCACCAATAATAACAGTCTTTCCAGGGTTTATATTTGTATATAAATGTCATTCATATCACCAATAGTAACATAGTCTTTCCAGGGTTTATATTTGTATATAAATGTCATTCATATCACCAATAGTAACACAGTCTTTCCAGGGTTTATATTTGTATATAAATGTCATTCATATCACCAATAGTAACAGTCTTTCCAGGGTTTATATTTGTATATAAATGTCATTCATATCACCAATAGTAACGTAGTCTTTCCAGGGTTTATATTTGTATATAAATGTCCCCTTAAGGGAAATGTCTTGTTCCCTCTGTTATAGAAGCTGTTGTTCTGTGTGTGCAGCTCTGAGTTGTGTAGCCATACATTACGCTGTTGTTGTGTCACTGAAGTGGACTGTGTCTGTGTTGTTGAAGTCGGGCAGCACACAGAGCCCAGGCCCTTCTTCTGAGTTACTGAATTGGGAAATCACACTCTGCAAGTGACGTGCAGGATTTTTATTGTTCAAAGTGGACTTCATGAGTGTCAGCCCTTTCAGAGGGCGTCACCATTATGTGGCTGTGAGGTGAGCACATACATACAAGATTTCTACTTAACATAAGATTGTTTTGCCATTAAATGATAATAAACATTTGAGTGTAGTGTGGTCTTCCTTATATTCTTAGAATCTTTTGGTAGTAGGCTGTTTTGGGAGGGGGGCTCCACTAATCTAGGACATGGATATGGCTAGAAACCGCCCTGATCAGATGAGAGGAATTTGTGAATCACACACAGATCAGACAGGAATATTTACTCACCTTTGGCATCCTTATTTATTTATATAATAACCTTAGAACCTTTAAGCATCACTTCCACTTATGGATTATAGCTATTTATTCTTTTATGCGGATGCACATTAAAGGGTATGTAGTGTAGCTTCCCTCCTCCCAACCCTATCCGCATTGTCTTTTTTTGGTCAAGCAGAATAAGTAGGGAATAGTGGCCTTTAGATTTAGCATTAAGCAGATCATTAGTAACTTTGGTAATAGCAGTTTCCGTGGAGTGGTTGGGGCAGAAGCTAGACTGTAGGTGATCAAAGAGGGAGTTGGCAGAAAAGTGATTAACCAGTTCAGCGTAGACGTGTAGTTCAAGCAGTTTAGATGAAGAAGAGGAGAAGAGAGACAGGCCGGTAACTGCATAGAGCAGATGGATCAAGAATAGTAGATACAATAGCATGTTTGAATGAGAAGGGAAAAGTACCTGTGGACAGGGACAAGTTAAAAAAAGAGACATTAGAATTCTGTTTTTAGTATGTATTCTATATTTGTTCTCTAGTTGCACTTTAATATGGATGTACAACAGACCTATTTTCTATATATTGTGTGTTACATTGAAGGTTTGACCACCCAGAGTTAGGTCATGTGATCGTTTGAGCAAAATACCAAGCTTCCAGGCCACACAGGAGAAGCGGTCAGCTCATTCAGCCAAAAAGGCAAGTACCAGTAGGTAAGAACACAGTTAAAGAAAGCAACCATGATGTGGTGACTGGGCTTAAACTAATTTGGCCAACTTATAGAACTAATTGCTTTTATTTATCCAGGGTTTAGC
Source organism: Hymenochirus boettgeri (assembly GCA_019447015.1). Lineage (NCBI taxonomy): Eukaryota > Metazoa > Chordata > Amphibia > Anura > Pipidae > Hymenochirus > Hymenochirus boettgeri. The sequence continues at coordinate 213,665 of JAACNH010000305.1, forward strand.
AGACTGAACCATGTGAACCATATGGAGGTAGACAATAGGCAATTAGAATTGTTTGTGCACTAGAATTCTATTTTTTGTATGGATTGTATTTTTGGTCTCTAGTTGCACTTTAATATGAATGTTCAGTAGCCCGATTTTCTATATAAAAAGACATTAGGGGTGGTGTTAGGAAGATGAGAGATGGGGAATGAGAATGAAGGGAATGTGGTCAAGGGGGCAGGTGGTGAGATGGACCTTGGAGAAAAGGATTGAAAGTCTGTGTTTTTTAATATTGAAAAATTTGGTTAGAATCGAGATACCTCCATCTCAGTTCTAACCAAATTTTTCAATATTAAAGACCACAGACTTTCAATCCTTTTGAAGGGAGTCTGGGTAGAAATGTAGATGGGACTTGAAGCTGTGGAGATGAACCAGAGCATGAAGAAAAACCACTTCTTATATTAACGATTGTGGATCTGACAGAATTATATTTTTATTATTTGATTATTATATTGTGAAACACATTGGAATACAAGGAATGATGTGCCTTATGAAGGATAATATAGCTGGTGTGTGAAAATTAAAGGGTATGTCCACCAGTAAAAATAATTTTTAATATGCTGCTCCCCCATGTCCCCCAGCCCCAACCGCAATATAAATGCATTCATATCCCCAAAGTAACACAGTCTTTCAGGGTTTATATTGTATATAAATCTCATCCATATCCCCAATAGTAACATGGTCTTTCCAGGGTTATATTTGTATATAATGTCATCATATCCCAATGTAACAGTCTTTCAGGGTTTATATTTGTATATAAATGTCATCATATCACCATAGTAACAGTCTTTCCAGGGTTTATATTTGTATAAAGTCATCATATCATCCATAGTAACAGTCTTCCAGGGGATTATATTGTATATAAATGTCATTCAATCACCAATAGTAACAGTCTTTCCAGGGTTATATTTATATATAAATGTCCTTCATATCACCGATAATAACAGTCTTTCCAGGGTTTATATTTGTATATAAATGTCATTCAGATCCCCAATAGTAACAGTCTTTCCAGGGTTTAATTTATTATAAATGTCATTCATATCACGATAATAACATCTTTCCAGGGTTTATATTTGTAATAAAGTCATTATATCCCCAATAGTAACAGTCTTTCAGGGTTTATATTTGTATAAAATGTCATTCATATCATCCATAGTAACAGTCTTTCCAGGGTTTATATTTGTATATAAATGTATTCATATCACCAATAGTAACAGTTTTCCAGGGTTTATATTTATATATAAATGTCATCATATCACCGATAAAAACAGTCTTTCAGGGTTTATATTATATATAATGTCATTCATATCACGATAATAACAGTTTTCCAGGGTTTATTTGTATTAAATGGCATTCAATCCCCAATAGTACAGTCTTTCCAGGGTTATATTTGTATAAAATGTCATCATATCCCCGATAGTAACAGTCTTTCCAGGGTTTATATTTGTATATAAATGTCATTCATATCCCGATAGTAACACAGTCTTTCCAGGGTTTATATTTGTATATAAATGTCATTCAATCACCCATAGGAACACAGTCTTTCCAGGGTTTTATATTGTATATAAATGTCATTCATATCACCAATATTAACAGTCTTTCCAGGGTTTATATGTATATAAAGTCATTCATATCCCCGATAGTAAACACAGTCTCCAGGGTTTATATTATATATAAAAGTCATTCATATCACCGATAGTAACAGTCTTTCCAAGGGTTTATATTTGTATAAAAAATGTGATTCATATCACCAATAATAAACAGTCTTTCCAGGGTTTATATTTTATATAAATGTCAATCAATCACAATAGTAACATAGTCTTTCCGGGTTTATATTTGTATAAAAATGTCATTCATATCACCAATAGTAACAAGTCTTCCAGGGTTTATATTTGTATTAAATGTCATTCATATCACCAATAGTAACACAGTCTTTCCAGGGTGTTATTTGTATATAAATGTCATTCATATTCACCCATGTAACACAGTTTCCAGGGTTTATATTTGTATATAAATGTCATTCATATCACCAATATAACAGTTCTTTCCAGGGTTTATATTTATATAAAAGTCATTCAATCCCCGATAGTAACACAGTCTTTCCAGGGTTATATTTTATATAAAGTCATTCATATCACCGATAGTAACAGTCTCCAGGGTTTATTGTATATAAAATGTGATTCATATCACCAATAATAACAGTCTTTCCGGGTTATATTTGTATATAATGTCATTCATATCACCAATAGTAACATAGTCTTTCCAGGGTTTATATTTGTATATAAATGTCATTCATATCACCAATAGTAACACAGTCTTCCAGGGTTATATTTGTATATAAATGTCATTCATATCACCAATGTAACAGTCTTTCCAGGGTTTATATTTGTATATAAATGTCATTCATATCACCAATAGTAACGTAGTCTTTCCAGGGTTTATATTTGTATATAATGTCCCTTAAGGAAATGTCTTGTTCCTCTGTTAAGAAGCTGTTGTTCTGTGTGTGCAGCTCTGAGTTGTGTAGCACATCTTACGCTGTGTTTGTGTCACTGCATGGACTGTGTCTGTGTTGTTGAAAGTCGGGCAGCACACAGAGCCAGGCCCTTCTTCTGAGTTACTGAATGGGAAATCACACTCTGCAGTGACGTGCAGGATTTTATGTTAAAGTGGACTTCATGAAGTGTCAGCCCTTTCAGAGGGCGTCACCATTATGTGGCTGTGAGGTGAGCACATACATACAAGATTTTACTTAACATAAGATTGTTTTGCCATTAAATGATAATAAACATTTGAGTGTAGTGTGGTCTTCCTTATATTCTTAGAATCTTTTGAGTAGTAGGCTGTTTTGGGAGGGGGGCTCCACTAATCTAGGACATGGATATGGCTAGAAACCGCCCTGACAGATGAGAGGAATTTGTGATCAAACACAGATCAGAACAGGAATATTTACTCACCTTTGGCATCCTTATTTATATATATAACTTAGAACCCTAAGCATCACTTCCACTTAGTTATAGCTATTTATTCTTATGCGGATGCCATTAAAGGGTATGTAGTGTAGCTTCCCTCCTCCCAACCCTATCGCATTGTCTTTTTTGGTCAAGCAGAATACGTAGGGAATAGTGGCCTTTAGATTTAGCATTAAGCAGATCATTAGTTAACTTTGGTAATAGCAGTTTCCGTGGAGTGGTTGGGGCAGAAGCTAGACTGTAGGTGATCAAAGAGGGGTTGGCAGAAAAGTGATTAACCAGTTTAGCGTAAGTGGTAGTTCAAGCAGTTTAGATGAAGAAGAGGAGAAGAGAGACAGGCCGGTAACTGCATAGAGCAGATGGATCAAGAATAGTAGATACAATAGCATGTTTGAATGAGAAGGGAAAAGTACTGTGGACAGGGACAAGTTAAAAAAGAGACATTAGAATTCTGTTTTAGTATGTATTCTATATTTGTTCTCTAGTTGCACTTTAATATGGATGTAAAACAGACCTATTTTCTATATATTGTGTGTTACATTGAAGGTTTGACCACCCAGAGTAGGTCATGTGATCGTTTGAGCAAAATACCAAGCTCCAGGCCACACAGGAGAAGCGGTCAGCTCATTCAGCCAAAAAGGCAAGTACCAGTAGGTAAGAAACACGTAAAGAGCAACCATGATGTGGTGACTGGGCTTAACTAATTTGGCCAACTTATAGAACTAATTGCTTTTATTTATCCAGGGTTTAGCAGACTGAACCATGTGAACCATATGGAGGTAGACAATAGGCAATTAGAATTGTTTGTGCCTAGAATTCTATTTTTTTGTATGGATTGTATTTTTGGTCTCTGTTGCACTTTAATATGAATGTTCAGTAGCCCGATTTTCTATATAAAAAGACCTTGGGTGGGTGTTAGGAAGATGAGAGATGGGGAATGAGAATGAAGGGAATGTGGTCAAGGGGGCAGGTGGTGAGATGGATTGGGAGAAAGGATTGAAAGTCTGTGTTTTTTAATATTGAAAAATTTGTGTAGATCGCGATACCTCTCATCGTTCTAACCAAATTTTTCAATATTAAGACCACAGACTTTCAATCCTTTTGAAGGGAGCCTGGGTAGAAATGTAGAGGGATTGAAGCTGTGGAGATGAACCAGAGCATGAAGAAAAACCACTTCTTATATTAACGATTGTGGATCTGCAGAATTATATTTTTATTATTTGATTATTATATGTGAAACACATTGGAATACCGGAATGATGTGTTATGAAGGATATATATAGCTGGTGTGTGGAAAATTAAAGGGTATGCCACCAGTAAAAATAATTTTTAATATGCTGTCCCCCATGTCCCCCAGCCCCAACCGCATCATTTTTTTTTCTAAAAGCTCCCCAAACTCTTACTTACTCCCCTTGTTCTCAGCCGCACTGCCGGCCCTATGCTTGCGAGATTGCAAGCAGAGGGGCGGGACCGGCAGTCGCGTCGGATTGGCTGAGCGGCAGCCAATCACGGACGCGGTGCCGGTCATTCAGTGCAGCGGAGGAAAGAGGAGAGGTAAGTAAGAGTTGGGGGGGGCTTTTGAAAGAAAAAAAAAAATGCGGTTGGGGCTGGGGGACAGGGGGAGCAGCATATTAAGGGGGATTTGTGCTAGGGGGAGGGATAGTAGAATGGAGGGAGAGGGAGAAGGGCTGCAGTACGCATGGAAATATCTAACGGAGGAAAGATAGCAGGCAGAGCCCTGCTTCCTCCTAGTGGTTAGTTTGGGACTTTGGGGGGGGGGGGGGGTCTACAGGAGAACCCTAGGAGCTGGGATGTGAGGTAAGGATTAAACTACACTACATGGTGGGGCATTATAGTTTTGGGGGTGGGACATGCCCTTTAAAGCTATTATCTATGTTTTAAGCATGATTTCTCTGCAACAACATGCTTTCTTCTATCTCCATAACCACTACAATAATTCTTCTCCTATCTGAATATCTTATACCACATCCAATAATTCCTGATGTATGAACAATTTGGTGTACATATTCTTTAACACTGATTTAACAGTCGTCCTAGCGTTCCATCACTTCTGTAGCATCTATGCACCATGTGCAATCTTTATATTTAAAATTAACACAACCATCATCAGCTTATTTTGTGAGTATATAATTTTTTTTTTCCTTCAGAGAATTTTAACTCATTTCCTTTATATGGTAATAGAAAATCTCCATTTTAAAAAGCTTTTAGTGTTACACCACGTCTTTTCTGGTAAATGCTCTATTTTAAAGTTCAATGTGACCCCATGTAAAATATCTTCTTAGTTTGCGCTTTATTGATTGACTAGCACTCTTTCTGGCCATCTGTATTCCTAAGAAACAAATGTTTGTATTAAAATTTCTATTATAAACAGACTACATGTTATATTTTATTAAAAATAAAAAAAGTTTAAAAAAAAATGTAAAAACTTGTCAACAGAAGATTTTTAATTAAAGAAATAGTTGACTCGAAAAGTGAACTATACTGTAATGTATTGATTGAAGTTAGAGGGAGGAGGCGAGGTCCTTAAGCATGATTTCCCGAGAGATAGGACAAGTTAAAAGCAAGGACTCCAGGCTAGTGTTTTCAGAAATACTACCACAGCCACGTGCTAAGCCAGGAGACAGCGGGAGCTTAGAAGCATTAATGTTAGCTAAGAGAGTGGTTGTAAGGAAGAAGGGTTTGGGTATATGAGAAATGGGCAGACTTTGCTGTCGGCTACAGGCTCTTTAGTAGGGATGGGTTGCACCTCAATGATGGTGGTGCAGCTGTTTTAGGGGAGAAGATGGCTAGAGGGTTGGAGGAGATTCTAAACTGGTTTGGGGGGGGAGGGTATTAGCAGTCTCACTGGGATAGATAGCCCAGGAAAAAAGCAGGGTGTAGATAGGCCAGTGGTGTGGGGAAAGGGGGGGGGGGGGGGGAGTGAGGCTAGCATAGGGATAGGGAGTCATATTTATAAAGTGTACGAATAAATTACAGGATCATAATCTAAAATGTATGTTTGCAAATGCGAGAAGCCTGGCTGACAAAATGGGGGAATTGGAAATTATGGCGTTTAATGAAAAGTATGATGTAATAGGTATAGCAAACGTGGTTGAACAGTTCTCACGACTGGGCTGTAAATTTAGAGAGGATATGCCTTGTTTAGGCAGGACAAGAGGGAAAAGGAAAGGGGGAGGAGTATGTGTTTATGTTAAAACAATGAAAAAAGAGATATAACTGGCGATGGATGTTAATACGGAGGAAATATGGGTGGAATTAGGCAACAGGATAGGGGGTAATGTCATAGTTGCTGTCTGCTCTAAGCCGCCAAATGCTAGCAGAGAGGAGGTGAGTCAACTTCATATGCAGTGGCAAGGGCTGCAAGTTTGGGGAGTGTGCTCATTATGGGGGACTTCAATTACCCTGACATTGATTGGTGTGGTGGAAATGCCATCACAGAAAAGGCGATGAGTTTCTGAATTTGCTGCAGGCATTCATTTTCCTCACAGGTGGTTGAGGTCTACTAGAAAAGGAGCTCTGTTGGATCTGGTGAATATGTAACATCGTGGAGGCATTATAGTATAAAGGTAAACTGGAGGCTTAGGGAATAGTGACCATGAAATAGTGGCGTTTGCACTTGTTTGAAAAGGAAAAGTGCGCTGGGTTAACAAAGACAATTTCGGGAAGGCAAATAAATCCGCGCCATGTGGGCAGAATTCTGATGTAAAGAGGCAAATGGAAAGGGAAAAGGCATTTAAAACCTTTAAGGCCGAGGGAACGGAAAGGGCTTTTAGGGATTATAAAAATTGTAACAAGGAGTGTAAGAAAGCAATCAAACTAGCTAAAATTAATAATGAAGTTAGGATAGCTGAAACAAGCATCACTAAACCTAAATTTTTTTAAGTATATTAATAGTAGAAGATGAGGACTGAGAATGTGGCACCATAACTAATGGGGATAAGTAGTTACGGAGGATGGCGATAAAGCAAATGTCTTGAATACTTTTTTTCCTCTGTATACACTATGAAGATCCAAGTACAGATATCATAGAGTTATGTAGCAATAATGGTTAAACGATTTAAGTGCACTTTGGTTAACCGAGGATATGGTACAGAAAGAACTAAATGCGGTTAAATTAATAAATCTCCTGGACTGGATAAAATACATCCTCGGGTCCTTAGGGAGCTAAGTTCAGTTTTATCTAGGCCATTGTTTCTTTTTGCAGATTCCCTCATGTCCGGTGGTGTGCCTCTGGATAGAAAGGCTGATTTTATTCCAAATTCAAAAAGGGTAGTCACGGGGGGCGTGGCCTGGCATGGCTTGAAGCAGGACACGCAGGCAGGTAGCTCAGCCCCACAAAAAAATATCCTGCAGTGATCCTGAGGGGGGAAGAGACCCTAAACCCCCACCTGCACTCACCTTGAGAGCCACAGAAGCTCACGGCATCACCAGCCAAGCCGGGAGCGGATCCCAGCAGCCCGAGAAACGCGGCCGAAACAACAAGGGTGGTCCCAGCGAGAATACCCGAGGCAAGCAGCCCAACACAACCCTCCCGAGGATACCGCCTGCGGTCGCCGCAGCACCCAGACACCCCTGGGCCGAAAGGTGAGTGATAGTGGCGGGAATAAGCGGTATGAGGCCTGAGTGGCGGTGCAACCTCCCACCCCCCAGAGGCCAAGCTTGGCCTAGGCCACACCACCAGCAGTTACAGCAGGCCAGGGGTAGAACAAACTCCTCCTCAGCTGTCTGTGGATTTGACCAGGGTTAAACCCAGCAGCCACAACTACCACCCCTGTGCAATGGTGTGGAGCAGCCCCTGAAACTACACCTGGGTAGGCCCACCGTGCAGGGGTACATCAACCTGACCTCCACAGGAGGCACCAAGCCGAAGCCCCAGAACACCTGGTAGGTGTCAGATACAGACCCACCCTTAACAGGGCGGCAGGATCCGAGATAGCCACCTACCTCCTCCAACCGCTGACATCCCCTGAAAGAGAATCGTACACGCTTCTTTCCACCCCGGGAGAAGCCCAAACTGGTTGGACACAATTGGAGATCGTCCCTCGGACAGACCTGGTCACCGTCTCGAGACGCCGGGTAAATAACCAATAGCCAACAACAAACCAACTCCTAAAATGCAGCTCCTCAAAAGCAGAAACCACTGACAGAACTAATTTCGGGGACAACCAGGTACTGTAACATGCTACACCCTGACCCCTCTAAAGTGGGAAAACTGACCCGAGACCCTGTTCGCCACCAGCTTTCTGGAACACCATATAGCTGATTCATCTCTCCCCTAACAACTGCTTGATTATCCTTAATAAACCACCCACTTTGTAAAGATATACAGAGGAGAGGAGCCCCCTGCCTGCCTTTTATGACTTGCACCCAATTACAAGACCTACTTTAATCTAATAACCTATTTGAGCTACCGAGGGAAACTCGCCCCCATAGCATTGTTTTGAGAGTTACAGTGTATGTGCTAACCCAAAGTAAGCAAAGCTACCTACTGATTACCCCTTCCCAACCCCCGAAACCCTTCCTATCCCTCCCCGACTCCCCTCCTGACTCCCCTAACCCTCGTCCAGATAAACAGGCTACAACTGTGCAGCTTGGATGAAAGCAATGCTTACTGTTTGTTTTTTGTATATAGTTGATATTGGCTGATATGATTTGTGCTTTGACTCCCTTGAATTTTTTTAATAGCGTATCATGCATTTAAGTTTGTACCAACAAGATAGGTCTGCCACACCATCAGGTGATGCAGCTTCGACAACCGCCACACATGACACACACAACCATAACATGTCTTACCTGGAATGTCAGGGGACTACAGGATAGGGCAAAATGCACCGCAGTTCATCCAACACCTTAAACAACAAAAACCGGACATAACTGTCCTCACAGAAACCCACCTGGTGATCCAGCAAAAATTACACCTCAAACAACCCTGGGTCGGCTGGATGTACCATGGCCGAACACACCTCCAGAGCTATTGTAATCCTAATAACCAAAACAATGCAATTCGAACTACACGAGTCAAGGCGGACCGCCAAGGCAAATTTGTATTTTTACGTGGCCATTACAATCCAAGCCCATATGGTGATGGGCTTCTATACCCCCCACCTTTTGATATAGCAGCTAGCCTACATTGCTAATCATGAGCATAAACACCATAAATATCACCCTTAAACCAGCTGACGCACCACCAATTACTGATCCCCAATGCATAATAGAACACTGCCAACCTACTACAAACACACATACTCTTCAACCCTATCCTACACGAATACCGAAAATAGAAAGGTACCTCAGCAGTATCACCCTCCCTCGCCTATCCACAACGTACAAACAACTACTTGACTCCCCGATCTCCGTGTTCGAAATCCAACAAACTATCTCCTCCTTAAAAAGACAAAGCCCCTGGCACAGAAGGGCTACGTCTGAGTTTAACACTGCTTCTCCGAATCCTTAGCACCCCAATTACTTGATTTATATAACCATATAGTACTCAAACCCTCCACACACACTAAGTCAGAAGCATTAATAATTCAATCCCCAAACCGGACAAAAACCCTATCTCCCCGAATCCTACAGGCCGATTTCATTACTACAGGTAGACGTAAATCCTGGCTAAATTACTCTCCCTCAGACTGAACAAAGTTTACCACTCACTATTACACGCTGACAGACGGGTTTCATCCCCAGAAAAATAACTCGTTAAACCCAGACGCCTATTCTTAAACTCAATGCCCAACATGAAACGTGGGAGCCAGATGTGTTGGAGCTTGATGTGGCGCGGGCCTTCAACTCGGTGGAATGGGCCTTCCTATGGAGGATCTCCACCGGTTCGGTTTCGGCCCCCGTCTCATTAACTGGCTGCAAATACTCTACTCTAAACACGGGCCAAGGTGACAGCTAATGGCTGGACCTCAGAATTATTTCCCCTTAAGAGGCACCCGCCAGGGTCCTAGCGGTAGAACCACTTGCAACTAAAATACGGAATGACCCCATGTCCCTAGACACGAAAAATGAGACAATCAGCCTGCAAGCTGATGCTATGTTGCTCTACCTAACAGACCCAGATATCTCACTACCACACACTCTACAAATAATCAACAAATATGGAGGCTTCTAGGTTAGCAATTAATTGGAACAAATTCCAAATACTCCCCCAGTTAAGCCCCCACCCTGATGAGCGCACAAACCCCCCCTTAATAGAGTGCACCATTAAATATCTAGGCATTCACATTACAAGGAAAACCACCGGATTACATAGCCTCAACATGGAACCCCTAATTCGAACCATTAAAGGCAAAATACAAATCTGGAGCAAACTTCCGCTAGGGTCACGGGTAGAGCCAACCTCATGAAATGATAGTTACCAAGGCCCTCTATAGCCTATGGCTTCCCTAATATACATTCCCCTCAAATACTGTAAAATAGGCTCACTACTAAAACCTTTGTTTGGGGCCCAACCAGACACAAAGTGGACTGGCTCAGCCTTCCGCGCTCGCGAACTAGGAGGCCGCCAGTTCCAACCTAAAACTTATACTATATAGCCTCGCAAACATCCCATCTGTATCACTGGAGCCAATCAGATGCAACAAGGATGTTAACACTAATCAATATCCCCCAAAACAAACTACTCCCAGACATACTGTATCTTTTCTCCAGTGGGAAATCTGGCACACAACCACGAACCACTTACACACCCACTCCTGCAACAAGCCCTCAAAATCTGAGATATCTCCCTTAAACTTAGACATACACAGATCAAGTAATACTCCCTATGGAATAATAAAATCATCCAGGAGTTTGGATCGCTTCCCCATGCGAAAGCATGGTTTAATCATGGAATCCAATTACTTTTCCACCTCATAGACGAGAATGCCCTAAAATCCTTTGAGCAATGCAAACAGGAGTTTGGGCTCCTAACTCCATGCTTATAAACTACAGACAGGCATGCATTGTAACCCAATTCAACAACCTGATCCCTGATATGAAATCTAATCCACTCCTAACCAATCTGAGGGGTGAATCTTCCGCTAAACTAATCCACGCATTTACCTGCATTACAAAATAAAATGGTCAAGCCAAAAAAATATCCTGGGAAACTGATGTGGGCCCCCTAGAGGGCGAGGGGTGGTAGGAGGCTCTGGAGTCCTGAAAACTGGTATCCCCTAAAGGTCAGACAAACTCACCCAAATGTCATTATAGAGCGTACTAACCCCAATTCAATTTCAAAGTACAAGCCAGAACGTTGCCCACTTGCCCAAAATGCCAAGCAGCCCCCGGCACTTTATACCACATCCTGTGGTCCTGCCTGCAATTCCAGGACTTTTGGCAACAAATAATACAATTTCTCCACGCCTATATGGGTTCACCGGTGGGTTTAGATCCTAAGGCTTGCATCCTAGGTATACTGGATGATACCCCCGCTGATTAGTACTCAAAACTTTTCTTATGGAAACATATTCTTTAGAAAACAGATTTCCCGCGTCTGGATTCAACCAGTGCCCCACAGTGGACTCCTTGAAAACGCAGTGAACGCCATTCTCCCATATCAAAAACTAGGAGGAAAACTAAAGGATTTTTAATCCTCACAGGACATATTCACTCTGAAGGTGACCTTCATTAATGTATATGCACCAACATGGGGGGCTAGGACAATTTGACATCCCTGGTGGACAAAATGTTAAACTATAAAACGGGACATCTATTATTGCAGTGGATTTCAATGCTCCTCGAGACAAAACAGCCAACTCCTCAAAACCGTCCAACACAAAAACTAAACCCACTAACAACATTCCTCAAAACACTCAATCTACACGACATATGGAGACTACAAACACCCCACGACAAAGCGTATACATTTTACTGCAACCCCATAATCATTTCTCACGCATTGACTATATATTCTGTTCCTCTATTTTCTAACAGAACACTTCCCCCACAGTGGAGATATTCTATGGTCAGACCATGCACACATCAATATAACAATAAAGGACATAGGTCTGACCCCAAACACACTACACATGGAGACTTAACGAATCACTGATAACAGACCAAGAATACAAAACACAGTAAGGGCTAGGCCACACTGCTGCTGCTTTTTTTTGCGTTTGCGATTTTAAAAAAAATCATTGAAAACGCGGCAAAGCAAAAAACGCACATTTTTCAGGGCGTTGCGATTTGGTTCTGCATTTTGAATCCAATCGCATGCGTTTTCGTATACTTATTGAAGAAATCGCAGCCAAAAAAAAAAATAAAAAATCGCCCACGAAATCACATGCGATTGCATTTGCGTTGCAGTGTGGCCGTGCCCTAAAAAAAGATATAGCTCAATACTTTGGGAAAACACATCAGAAGAAACATCTTCCTCATACATATGGGCAGCACACAAAGCCACTCTTAGAGGTAGGCTAATACAAATAGCAACCCAATCAAAAAAAATTCGAAATGACAAATAGAAGAAAAATCAAACAAATTAAAAGCTGACAACGAGCTACAAAGAGATACACAAAAGATAAAGAAAGTCAATTCCTCAAGCTCAAGCAACAACTACGGTAGTTATAATACTCTCAGAAACAGCAGACAAGGCCCTAAGATTATAGAATACAAATTTTATTCCCAAAGCAAAAAACAAAACACACACTAGCCTGAAACTGAAAACACTATGTTAAAGAATCACTCCTCCCGTTACGCAACACCATGTGAACTCTGATACATGACCGGGACAAAATAGCCCAGCAATTGGAAAATACTATGGCCACACTATACGGAGGCAATACAAACAAACACCAAATATAGCTCATTCAAAATCCAACACATCTCCAGACCGCAAATCTCCCACATTATCATCACAAGAACAGACATTCTCAACTTACATATACATCAGAAGAAATACTAGTAGCCATTAAATTCATGCCCAACGCGTAAATCTCCTGGACCAGATGCTATACAATGGCATACTATAAACATTCTACACAGAACTATCCCCACACTAACACAACTATTCAACAACATCATGTCGGTAAAAGACTCATTCACACAGATATGCTATCAACAAATATAGTGGTAATACCAAAAGAAGACCGGGATACCACACATTGTCAAAATTACCGCCCAATCTCACTCAAAACGGATGTCAAATATTCGCCAATAGACTTTAATTCCTCACAAAAATAATAAACCCTGATCAGACAGGATTTATTCCATCAACTGTTAGGTAGGGTTAAAAAAAAAAAAAAAAAAAAATAATGAACATCCCATCTGTCTTTTTCTTTTGGACAACTCGAAAAAGCTCGATAGAGTGGCATGGCCATATAGTTTGCTACACTAGATAAATTTAATATCCGAGGCCCCTTCCAAAAAGCAATACAAGCATTATATCAATCCCCAACAGCCAGGTAGCAAATATGGGATATTACTCCCAACAATAGCAATACATAACTGCACTAGACAGGGCTGCCCACTATCCCCACTAATATTCACCTCTGCATTGAACCGTTACCAGAACAAAAAGCAATCCCCCGATATCAAAAGGGATTCAGCTAGGAACTTTAGAAGCCAAAATAGCCTTATTCGCCGATGACACTCTACTGTCAATCACACAACCACATATCTCAATAGCAGTCTTATACAAACAACTAAATAATTTGGCGACCTATCATGCTTTAAAGTGACACACAAAAAACAATAGCATACCCCATCCATCTACCTCAAACAGCCAGACTGCAGCGGAAAAGACATTAATTCAAAGTAGCTCAAAAATCTTTTAAATATTTAGGCATACAACTCAGCGAACCAGAAATGGTATACACACAAAACTAACCCTCCAATGTTCTCTACGCTTAAAAATATGCTCAGAAAATGGACACCTACCAACTATCCCTTATTGGCCGAATAGCAGCAGTACATATGACACTATTACCAAAAATCTTATATCTATTCAGATCTCTACCCATTACACCAATAAGAAAAACAAAAAAAAAGTAAACGAACTTACAAAGGGAAATCACCAAATTATCTGGCAAAGGAAATCCCCCGAACAAACAAAACATATTAGCCACGATAAACATAAACAGGGGGGATTTGGACTACCCAGTCTAGAACACTACTTTAGAGCCACCAGAAAGCACAACGCTGAGTGATCACAGGGCCTCAAGTGAAAGGCAAAAGGCCTGACGTCAGCCTATCCCACCACCCCAAACGCCACCAAACCCTCTCACCAACTTAATCCCCCCTTGTTGGCGTAAATAGAGCTCAAACTACCTGTAACAGTCAGTGTACAGACTGGCCACTCAACCCCACCTGTCCTAATTTGCAAGGACTCACACTGTTAAATTGCCAAATCATAATAAACTATTACAATAAACTACCATAGCAAAACACGGCGGAGACAGACACAAATTATCTTGGAGAGCGCATCAGAGGATCGCCATGATACACCGCAACACAAACCTGTCGCTACACACCATCGCGTTAAACAGCCATGGCGACTGCTAACTACAAGCTACCACAACAAGCCTCTGCACTTAACTACTTCGAAAAACCTCCACGCAGCAAATTGATGCACTCTGCTAAAGTGTGGAGGCGATAGCCACATGCCAATCCATATGAACATCAAAACTGGAAGTAGTAAACAGATATCCTATGAGGCAGGACTTCCAAAACCTTAGGAAAAGAGTCAAAGAAAACAGAAACTGCATCAGCTCAATGAGGACACAATATATCCATAACACAACAAATGGGCGACCACCACAAATCTGTTTACAAGCCATACAACTGGGAAAACAGGCACCGTCGTAACAACTTAGATTGTAGGTATCCCAGAAAAAAGCCGAAGGCACAAACCAACAGACTTCTTGGAAAAACTGCTGTCACAGACATTCGGCAGAGAAATGTTCTCTAATAACTTCGTCGTAGAGAGGGCTCACCTCGTACCTCCCCCCCCCCGCTGGAGCACCCCAAGGACCTTCATAGCCAAACTTCTTAATTACAGAGACCGTGACACTATACTTCGCCTAACCAGGGAAAAAGGAAATATCCCCTTCCAAAATGTCACTATCTCCACCTACCCAGACCGTTTTCCACAGAGATCCAAAGACAAAGAGCTAAATTTACAGATGTGAAGCGCGTCTACGCACAGCCAATATTAAATACTCCATGATGTTCCCGTCCAAGCTTCGGATTGTAGACGGAGACGCCACTAAATTCTTCACCACGGCGGTTGACACTTCTGCGTGGCTGGACTCCCGGGAAAGACGTGAGCTCAACATACACATTTGAACAGGTCCGGAGGAACCTCCGGCTATTTCAGATAAGTAACTTACCCTTTGCATAAAAACTACCCCCTTTAAAACTTATCTGCAAATGACAGAGCCCCCTACCAAACTTCCTTGCAGCAAACAAACACAATGAGTCTTCGACTCCAGGTGTTCCACCATAGGGGGAGAAAAAAATAAACATCCTCACCAATGCCCCCTGGACTTCACTGCCCCCCTTTCCTTCTTTCATTCCCCCCCCCACCACAACTTACATCAAGCGGACTATGGATTTAATCACCATTTCCAAAGAAATCTGCTACCAAGGATTACAAACTGTGACTCTGCTAAAAGTTGTAATTCAGCGAGAACAGACAGACCCAACAGTTGGGTCCAAACTGTACAACTAAAGCCCTCTTTTAATCTTTAGGAACTAAACAGTTTACAGTTTAGAAATTACACTCGCACTGGGTACCCGGTGCAGAGCCGAGTTCAATGTATATAGTTTTTATCTGCCTTTGAATCCAATGTACAATACTAAGAATTTTAGCCTAACTGCTGTCCATAAAGATATAATGTGTTTATTTGATCTGCATTGTTGCCTCTCGGTCAGGCCTTGGGTCCCCCAGTACTAAAATATGACATCTAATAAACTTAAATTATTAACCTGGAACGTCTGGGGACTTCAAAATAGGACTAAACGAATGGCCGTGCTACAATACATTAAAAAGCAGCGGGCCGATATAACTGTACTTCTAGAAACCCATCTCTACGGCCAACAACAACTGGCCCTCAAAAAGCCCTGGGTTGGATGGACCTATCACTCCCAGTTCACCACCTCCTCTAGAGGGGTGGCCCTGCTAATTTCCAAATCAATACAATTTGATCTGGTGAACCTGAGGCTAGACAGACGGGGCACTTATATACTGTTATATGCAAAAATTTGTAACAGACCTTTACTTGTACTAGAAACATATGTCCCCCCACCATTTGCCCCCCACCATATGTCAGCCCTACAAGCCGCCTTCCAATTTATAGCTGACTACCCGAACATCCCTTTTATATGGATGGGCGAATATAACATGGTAATAGACCTAGAACAAGATAGCCTTCAGCCCCCTGGCTGGATACCTCCCCCCAACCCTCTCACCCGATTTGGCAGAACTATGCAATCCCTTCACTTGCTTTTTAGGAACTCACAACACAATGTCCCGCATTGACATTATCTTTATTCACACAACACTTACTCCAAAACCACTAACCTCAGGCTTCGCCACTAGAATCCTCTCAGACCACGCCCCTTGCTGGGTGGAGCTGACATGGCTAGATACCCCCCCCCAAACTCGCCAATGGAGAATAAACCCATTCTGGCTCCGCCTCATTTCGGAGGACAAGGATCTCTCAGCTGAGTGGGAGGACTTCTTCACTAGAAATGTTGGCACTGCACTTGAGATATCTGTATGGGAGACATTCAAAATGCACACAAAAATGACTCCGCTCCACTATTAACAAACTAAAACAAAAATCCGCCGAAACCAAACGCAGGGCCACTGCTGCACTCCAAGCAGCACAGACAGAATTCCTAAACAACCCAACTATGTCTGCTGCTGCCGCGCTAAAAAAACAAGTTAGGGAAACCAACAGAATACACAAATCCAAGGCCCAAAAAACCCTCTACTTCAGATCACAATCACACTTCGAACACAGCGAGCGCTGTGGCAAACTCCTGGCCTATATGGCAAACAATGAACACAAACCCCCAACAATCAAACTGCTTTCGCCCTCAGGACAAATTACCACTGACCCATTACTAGTATCACAACACTTGGCTAGTTATTACACCAAACTATACACCTCAACAACACACCCCGAACAAATTTACAACTTTTTAAGCACAATACACCTTTCGCGCCTCTCCCCCGAAGCACCGTGAGTTAGACAACCCCATCAGTGAAATCAAAATCCAACAAACTATCTCTGTAATGCCACGCTACAAAACACCAGGTACTGACGGCCTACCTGCCGAATTCTATGTTACATACTTAGAAACTCTAGCCCCTAAGCTTTTATCACTATACAATTCAATGTTTGCCACCAACACTATTCCCCCATCAATGCAAGAGGCTCTCATAACCCTCATCCCCAAACCGGGAAAAGACCCTTGTTACTTGAATCCTACAGACCCATTTCCCTACTACAGGTGGATATTAAAATACTAGCCAAACTCCTGTCAATAAGACTTAAACATAACTTCAATCATACACACAGACCAAACAGGATTCATGCCCGGCAAAAACTTCACTCAACACTCGTAGACTCTTTGCAAATCTGGGATCGAACCAAGACGAAATAGGCTCCAGATGCATAGTCTCACTCGACACTGCACGAGCCTTCGACTCAGTGGAATGGCCCTTCCTCTGGCAAGTCCTCCACAACTTTGGGTTTGGCCCCAATTTTATAAGATGGCTCCAAATTCTTTACTCACACCCCAGAGCCAACATCTTGGCAAACACCATAATATCGCTCCCTTTCCCACTCACCAGAGGCACTCGCCAAGACTGCCCCCTATCGCCCCTCCTCTATACTATTGTGGTGGAACCGCTTGCAGTTCAGCTACGTAACCACCCAAATATTCGAGGCCTCAATAAAGGCGGCTTAAAAGAAATAAATTAGCCTATACGCCGATGATATGCTTCTTTACTTAGCGGATCAAGGTAGATCCCTCCAAATATCCCTACAGGTAATTAAAGAATATGGAGAGTACTCTGGACTCTTAATAAACTGTGCGAAATCCCAAATTGACAATTGACTGTTTTTCACCTGAGGCCCCCTTAATCCCTTCACCTCTAAACAGAACAACCTCCATTAAGTACTTGGGCATCAGCATCTCAAGGCATGCATCGGACTTCATCCTTTCAATATCGAGCTGCTCATCACCCTAGTCAAAACCAAAACACAAATCTGGTCTAAATTACCTCTTGGGGCGACAGGTCACGCAAACATTATCAAAATGATCCTCCTGCCCAAAATTTTATATACTTTGTGGCATTCTCCTATATTCTTACCGCTTAAATACTTCAAAATATTAGAGACAATACTTTAATCCTTTGTATGGGGCGCAGGACGAAATAAACTTAACTGGGCCACTCTGAAGAACCCCTCTGATCTGGGCGGGCTCGCTGTCCCAGCCTTAAGAACATACTACCTAGCAGCACAACTTTCCCACCTATGTCACTGGTCCCAAGAAGAAAATAACAGGATTCACTCTGCTCAACGCCCCCACAAACACAAACATCAACCTTAATTCCTAGATCACAGCAAGAGGGCACGGATCTACCTAACAAGCCACATCCTCTCCTGGTCCAGGCTCTTAAGATCTGGGATTTGGCAGTTAAATTACTGAATATCACGGTTATTAATGGAGATCCGGCCCTGTGGTTTAATAAACCCTAACCCGAATTTATCTCGATTCCACATCCTGAGCTATGGGTCAAGCACAAAATAACTTGAGTCTCACATCTTGTACATAATAATATGTTTAAAAATTTTGACCAATTGAAGCGAGAGTTTGAACTTCCCAACACCCTGTTCTTCAGATATCTTCAGGTGCGCCATGCATTCCAGGCCCAGTTCGGGGGGCATTCTCTAGACTTCTCCAGAAACCCTCTATTCGAAATGCTCAAAACCACCACTCCCTCAGGGCTAATATCAAAATTGTACCATGGTCTCCGACTCCCCTCAGCAAATATACTTGCCTTACGGAAAAAGACGACATGGGAAACCGATGTAGGACCCATATGATGGAGGTGACTGGACAGAGGCCCTGGCGGCTCATACACTAGTGTCACCCAAAGCCTCTGATAGATTGACTCAACTATATATATATATATTCCACAGGGCATATCTTACTCCAACTCTCGTGTTACAAGCCCAACTATGACCCACACTGCCCAAAATGTTTACTTGCCCCTGGCAGCTTCTACCATATGATCTGGGAGTACCCCAGGATTCAGGGTTTCTGGCACCAGGTGCTTAAATTTTTACACGACCACATGGGATCTCCGGTGGGCTTGGACCCCAAAATATGCCTACTTGGAATCATGGAGGAGCTAATCCCTGACAGGTTCTTCTGTACTTTCCTCAGTGAAACTTTATTTTATGCTAAAAAGCTAATTGCCCAGACCTGGATCCAGTCATCCCCCCCCTCAATGTCCAGGTGGAAAAATGCTATTAATACCACCCTCCCCCTTAAGAAATTGGTCTATGCCCACTGTGGTTGCCCCACAAAGTTTGATAAAATATGGTCTAGATGGGAATCGTCCCCCTACACCCTCTACAACTAACCACTTAGAGATACAACAATGAAAAGCAGTGGTTAATTACAAAATTCTTTATTAGGCTAATCAAGTAGATAAAAATGTTATTCTAAAAGGCAGAATGTTTTTCTTTTTGTTGTTTAAAAGTTGTTAATTGTTTATAAATGTTTATAAAGTTCACAGGGCCCATGCACACTACAGCGGCAACTAAACAACCATGGTCATAACCCTGCAACTATAAAGAAGGCTTATGCTAAACCACTATCACATTTAGTCTTTAAGTCCCATTGAGTGCTTTCACTATGTGCTATTTATATCTCAAGATTCGGCCCCTTAAAGTAGCTAGTGAGTATGTTAATATAGCTTTAAGAGACACAGAGACTGAACAGTGTTAATTAGTAAATTAGTTATAGACTATCAAACAGGAAATTGATACCGTATATACTCGAGTATAAACCGACCCGAGTATACAACCGAGGTACCCATTTCAGCTAAAAATCCTAATAAAAGGTATTGACCCGAGTATAAACCGAGGGTAGAAACTTGGCATTCAAGATGTTTGGAAACTACAACTCCCAGCTAATAAAGCATGCTGGGAGTTGTAGTTTCCAAACATCTTGAATGCCAAGTGAGGGTGGCATTCAAGATGTTTGGAAACTACAACTCCAGCATGCTTTATAGCTGGGATTGTAGTTCCCAAATATCTGAATGCCACCCTCCCCCTCAGTCAGTTTGTACCTGTGGCTCTCT
The DNA here is from genome assembly GCA_019447015.1 of Hymenochirus boettgeri. Taxonomy (NCBI): domain Eukaryota; kingdom Metazoa; phylum Chordata; class Amphibia; order Anura; family Pipidae; genus Hymenochirus; species Hymenochirus boettgeri. Next base: position 234,011 of record JAACNH010000305.1, read on the forward strand.
CTCCCTGGTACTCTGTGACGGCTCTTCCTGTGACGGCCTCTCCCTGTGGACGGCTCTTCTCCCTGTGACGGCTCTTCTCCCTGTGACGGCTCTTCTCTCCCTGTGGACGGCTCTTCTGGAGTCTCTCCTGTGGACGGCTCTTCCTCCATCCAAGGGCTTCTGCAGGTACGGTATCGGCATTCCGGCAGCCGTGCCCCATTCCTGTACCGGCGCGCCGGCTGACGTCACTGCCGGCGCCGGGCTTGGCGCCGGGCAGTGACGTCAGGCCGCGCGCCAGTGCAGAAAAGAATCGCGCGGCTGCCGGAATGCCCGGTAAGCGGTTGACTCGAGTATAAACCGAGTACGAGTTTTCAGGCTGATTTTTCAGCCTAAAACTCGGTTTATACTCGAATATTATACGGTACATCACTAGTAATTAAGTAACAAATAGTACACATGCCCTCCATGGTCATATTGGGTAAACTACAGCATCCAAACCATTTTTATTAAATACATATAGAGATCATAGTCTGTTAAGTCCTTGGGCTTTAATGTGCCCAACCTCTCTCTGTTTAAGTTTCTGTTGTCCATCACCCCTTTTTTTGGGATCAACTCTAACATGCTCCAGTACCATGAATCGTATTTCACTGGCACGGTGTCCATGATGAAAAAAATGTTTGGGTACAGGTAATGACATTTTTCGACTGAATGGACGGTTTATGTTATATCTGTTGTATTCAATTAGATCAACTGGACTTGAAATGTGTTCTTGAAGACGTTTCGCTAGTCATCCGACTGGCTTTCTCAATTCAGAATGACTTGTACAAGATCTGTGGCTATTATGTACCCTGGAAAATCCCAATTAGCATATCACACAGGTGTTAAGGGTGTGATTAGATAGTGGCTAAGAGGTGTTATAGAACGCCCAGAGTAAGGTGTTAAAACAGCATTGTACATGGCAGACATTGGTGTCGAACCCCCCACCTCTATTAGGCTTGGTTTTCTTTATTTTCACATAAAGGCCTCCTTACCACCTCTCTTGAACCAGTCACGTTCCTTCGCCAGTATGTTAACATTACAATCTTCAAAGGTTATGTCCTTTGTCCTTAAGATTGCAGATACACGGCTGAGTCCTGACACCCGAGAATTGCGTCTTCTTTGCTGGGCCATACGTTGATGATTTGCTGTTTGGTCTCCCCCACTACAAATCAGAGCATTCTTCACTGCACTGCACTGCATATAGGATGTCGCTTTTCTTGTGTTTTGGTATTGGGTTTTCGGATGTCCCAATTGCTGCCTCAGTGTGTGTTTTGTTCTGTTAAAGCATGACAGGGATACGATGTTTTTGGAAAATTCTTCTTAATTTCTCGGAGACCCCTGCTACATAACACCTGGCTGTGATATGCTAATTGGGATTTTCCAGGGTACATAATAGCCACAGATTCTTGTACAAGTCATTCTGAATTGAGAAAGCCAGTCGGATGACTAGCGAAACGTCTTCAAGAACTACATTTCAAGTCCAGTTGATCTAATTGAATACAACAGATATACCATGACCTGGATGAATGAGAACCTTCACAAGACGGTTTATGTTGTGTAAATCGCAACTTGATTTTCTGCGTGGTCTCCCCCACATAGAGGAGACCACACGGACACATAAGGAGGTACGCCACGAAACGTGATTGTGGTACCCCCATATTGGAAACTCTTGTTTAGTAGTAGGGTGTACAAAAGTGTCACCCTTAATAATTTTGGAACACCATATACAATTCATACACAGGTAAGTACCCTCCTTTCTCGACATCCAATTGGATGTGCCAGTACACTTCTCTCTTTAATAGTAGCTCCTATTGTTTTGTCACGTTTGTAAGAAAGGAGAGGTAAATTTTGAAATATCTTTACGCCAGGGAATGATTGAGAGAGTAATGGCCATTATTTACGAATGATTTTGGTAACCTCCTGGCTATAAGGATCATAGGAGGTGACAAAAGTTAGCCTTTCTTTTTTATCCTTCCCCGACTGATGTTCTACTCTCTGACCCATTATTTTGTCTCGAGCCCTGTTAATCACACCATCTGGATAACCTCTCGATTTGAACTTCTTGCACGTGTCATCCATTCGAGTAGCCTTAACATTAGCCTCATCTACCAGTCTATCGATTCTTTCTAACTGGCTATAAGGTATAGCATATTTAGTGTGTGGCGGATGTTGGCTGGAATAATGCAATAACCGATTATGGTTAGTGGGTTTCTGAAATAAACATGTATGAAATATATTTTGACTCTTTATTATGTTAATATCCAAAAAACCCTGAGGATGGCCCGATATATATGGGCTGAAACGCGTAGGTTCGTCTACCTACCTATATTTTGGAATAAATATATCTTTGGAAGAGCCAGGAGTGCCCCGCATCCTATATTTACAACAGCGCAAATGAAAGCGCCGCTCATCCACTGTTATTAGTATAACAAATATAAGTGCACTCAAGGGTCCTTTTCAGTTTTTATTCATTGAAAGTGCAACATAAAGTGCAACAATTAGTGCAATCAGCAACGTTTCGGTCTACACTCTAAGACCTTTATCAAGCTAAAATGGATCACACACAGTTCACCTTATAACTCTATAGACACTCCCCCTATAACGTGACATCAGTGGACAAATGTAACAATAAACATAATAAATATGATGAATATACTCTAAATAAAGTTAAATGCGTATATTAAAGTGCTAATGCGGTATATATTTATTTATTACCATAATAAATAGTGTAAAATGTGTATATATATATTTTTTTTTTATACCTGTATATTATACCACATCCCTGAAAGTGCTGTGAATCTATCTAACTTCCATCCCTGTTTTTGTAAATTAACTGGGTATAGGATCCAGGTATTGATATCAATCTTCTCAGAGTCGCTCAACATCTTGAGTAGTAGGCAGAATAACTGTTTAAACTTGCTTTAATCCATTTGCAACATGGACCCTTTCTCAGTCCATGTGACCCTAAACATGTCGGTTGAACATGGATTAAAGTTTGAGCAGTTATTCTGCCTGATTGCCAGTGTTATTTCCAACAAACACCAATACTGATAGAGAACAATATGGTGTTATGCCCAATATTAGTCCAGTGGATAAACAGGAAGAATGAATTAGACACAGACCTTACATTGTAGCGAAGTCCGTAAAAGGTTTTCTGAAGATCTTTAGCAAACTCCAGATTATGAACGACTAGAGAGATTTCTCTAGTGCTTCCTGTAAACAGTAAAATGTCACCATTATTTCCTGATCCGCATTTTGAGCTGCACAAAATGTTTTTTTAAATGTCCTGTACAGCGCCTGGTATAGGAACTGTAGCCAATTGGCAATGTTATAATTTAACAGCAAGATAAAAAGCAGAGGAGCACACTACATCAGTGAACACTTCTTTATTAGTGCAAAAACAGCTACAACATTTCGGGACGCTTGAGGAAGGGGACAAGCATCCTGAAACGTTGTATGCTGTTCTTTTGCACTAATGAAGTGTTCACTGAAGTAGTGTGCTCCTCTGATTTTTATCTTGCTTGGATTATGAAGCCCTGGAAGTAGGGGGCTGAGAGAATTGCACCTACCAACTTGTCTGGCAAACCAGCCAACAGCAGTGTGCCTTTTTATCTTGCTTGGATTATGAAGCCCTGGAAGTAGGGGGCTGAGAGAATTGCACCTACCAACTTGTCTGGCAAACCAGCCAACAGCAGTGTGCCATTGTACATTTGGAACTTCTTATAATTTAACAGCACATTCAAAGCCACTGAATTTGATGGTTGAAAAATCCTTCCTACAGAAAAAAAATCCTCCTCTCTTGAAAAGGTGCAGCAATATGAAAGCTACATCCTTCCTACCAGTAAACCTGCATTGTCTCTCCCACCGATACTTAACAGCTGGTCTTGGTTCAGTTCCTTTACATTGTTTAAGTTAGTATATTTTTCCTTTGAGGGGTGGATTCCAAAATACGAGCCAGTGGATCACCTGGTTTCCTTCAATAAAAATAATCAATTTTATAGCCTGACCCAATCACTCATATGTTTCATCTCAGGCAGATTTATTTAGGTACAGGTCTATTACATGTCATTTTTTTTTCTAAAAGCTCCCCAAACTCTTACTTACCTCCCCTTGTTCTCAGCCGCACTGCCGGCCCTCTGCTTGCGAGGATTGAAGCAGAGGGGCGGGACCGGCAGTCGCGTCGGATTGGCTGAGCGGAGCCAATCACGGACGCGGCTGCCGGTCATTCAGTGCAGCGGAGGAAAGAGGAGAGGTAAGTAAGAGTTGGGGAGCTTTTGAAAGAAAAAAAAAATGCGGTTGGGGCTGGGGGACATGGGGAGCAGCATATTAAGGGGGATTTGTGCTAGGGGGAGGGATAGTAGAATGGGAGGGAGAGGGAGAAGGGCTGCAGTACGCATGGAAATATCTACGGAGGAAAGATAGCAGGCAGAGCCCTGCTTCCTCCTAGTGGTTAGTTTTGGGACTTTGGGGGGGGGGGGGGGTCTACAGGAGAACCCTAGGAGCTGGGATGTGAGGTAAGGATTAAACTACACTACATGGTGGGGCATTATAGTTTTGGGGGTGGACATGCCCTTTAAAGCTATTATCTATGTTTTAAGCCATGGATTCTCTGCAACAACATGCTTTCTTCTATCTCCATAACCTACAATAATTCTTCTCCTATCTGAATATCTTATACCCCATCCAATAATTCCTGATGTATGAACAATTTGGTGTACATATTCTTTAACACTGATTTAACAGTCGTCCTAGCGTTCCATCACTTCTGTAGCATCTAGCACCATGTGCAATCTTTATATTTAAAATAACACAACATCCTATCAGCTTATTTTGTGAGTATATAATTTTTTTTTTCCTTCAGAGAATTTTAACTCATTTCCTTTATATGGTAATAGAAAATCTCCATTTTAAAAAGCTTTTAGTGTTACACCACGTCTTTTCTGGTAAATGCTCTATTTTAAAGTTCAATGTGACCCCATGTAAAATATCTTCTTAGTTTGCGCTTTATTGATTTGACTAGCACTCTTTCTGGCCATCTGTATTCCTAAGAACAAATGTTTGTATTAAAATTTCTATATAAACAGACTACAATGTTATATTTTATAAAAATAAAAAAGTTTAAAAAAAAATGTAAAAACTTGTTCAACAGAAATTTATTAATTAAAGAAATAGTTGACTCGAAAAGTGAACTATTATCGTAATGTATTGATTGAAGTTAGAGGAGGAGGCGAGGTCCTTAAGCATGATTTCCCGAGAGATAGGGACCAAGTTAAAAGCAAGGACCTCCAGGCTAGTGTTTTCAGAAATACTACCACAGCCACGTGCTAAGCCAGGGAGACAGCGGGAGCTTAGAAGCATTAATGTCTAGCTAAGAGAGTGGTGTAAGGAAGAAGGGTTTGGGTATATGAGAAATGGGCAGACTTTGCTGTCGGCTACAGGCTCTTTAGTAGGGATGGGTTGCACCTCAATGATGGTGGTGCAGCTGTTTTAGGGGAGAAGATGGCTAGAGGGTTGGAGGAGATTCTAAACTAGGTTTGGGGGGGAGGGTATTAGCAGTCTCACTGGGATAGATAGCCCAGGAAAAAAGCAGGGTGTAGATAGGCCAGTGGTGTGGGAAAGGGGGGGGGGGGTGGGTGGAGCTAGCTAGGGATAGGGAGTCATATTTATAAAGTGTACGAATAAATTACAGGATCATAATCTAAAATGTATGTTTGCAAATGCGAGAAGCCTGGCTGACAAAATGGGGGAATTGGAAATTATGGCGTTTAATGAAAAGTATGATGTAATAGGTATAGCAAACGTGGTTGAACAGTTCTCACGACTGGGCTGTAAATTTAGAGGATATGCCTTGTTTAGGCAGGAAGAGGAAAAGGAAAGGGGGAGGAGTATGTGTTTATGTTAAAACAATGAAAAAAGAGATAACTGGCGATATGGATGTTAATACGGAGGAAATATGGGTGGAATTAGGCAACAGGATAGGGGGTAATGTCATAGTTGCTGTCTGCTTAAGCCGCCAAATGCTAGCAGAGAGGAGGTGAGTCAACTTCATATGCAGTGGCAAGGGCTGCAAGTTTGGGGAGTGTGCTCATTATGGGGGACTTCAATTACCCTGACTTGATTGGTGTGGTGGAACTGCCATCACAGAAAAGGCGATGAGTTTCTGAATTTGCTGCAGGATCATTTTCCTCACAGGTGGTTGAGGTCCTACTAGAAAAGGAGCTCTGTTGGATCTGGAATATGTAACATCGTGGAGGCATTATAGTATAAAGGTAACTGGAGGCTTAGGGAATAGTGACCATGAAATAGTGGCGTTTGCACTTGTTTGAAAAGGAAAAGTGCGCTGGGTTAACAAAGACAATTTCGGGAAGGCAAATAAATCCGCGCCATGTGGCAGAATTCTGATGTAAAGAGGCAAATGGAAAGGGAAAAGGCATTTAAAACCTTTAAGGCCGAGGGAACGGAAAGGCTTTTAGGGATTATAAAAATTGTAACAAGGAGTGTAAGAAAGCAATCAAACTAGCTAAAATTAATAATGAAGTTAGGATAGCTGAAACAAGCATCACTAAACCTAAATTTTTTTAAGTATATTAATAGTAAGAAGATGAGGACTGAGAATGTGGCACCATAACTAATGGGGATAAGTAGTTACGGAGGATGGCGATAAAGCAAATGTCTTGAATACTTTTTTTCCTCTGTATACACTATAGAAGATCCAAGTACAGATATCATAGAGTTATAGTAGCAATAATGGTATAAACGATTTAAGTGCACTTTGGTTAACCGAGGATATGGTACAGAAAGAACTAAATGCGGTTAAATTAATAAATCTCCTGGACTGGATAAAATACATCCTCGGGTCCTTAGGGAGCTAAGTTCAGTTTTATCTAGGCCATTGTTTCTTTTTGCAGATTCCCTCATGTCCGGTGGTGTGCCTCTGGATAGAAAAAGGCTGATTTTATTCCAAATTCAAAAAGGGTAGTCACGGGGGGCGTGGCCTGGCATGGCTTGAAGCAGGACACGCAGGCAGGTAGCTCGCCCCACAAAAAAATTCCTGCAGTGATCCTGAGGGGGGAAGAGACCCTAAACCCCCACCTGCACTCACCTTGAGAGCCACAGAAGCTCACGGCATCACCAGCCAAGCCGGGAGCGGATCCCAGCAGCCCGAGAAACGCGGCCGAAACAACAAGGGTGGTCCCAGCGAGAATACCCGAGGCAAGCAGCCCAACACAACCCTCCCGAGGATACCGCCTGCGGTCGCCGCAGCACCCAGACCCCCTGGGCCGAAAGGTGAGTGATAGTGGCGGGAATAAGCGGCCTATGAGGCCTGAGTGGGCGTGCAACCTCCCACCCCCCAGAGGCCAAGCTTGGCCTAGGCCACACCACCAGCAGTTACAGCAGGCCAGGGGTAGAACAAACTCCTCCTCAGCTGTCTGTGGATTTGACCAGGGTTAAACCCAGCAGCCACAACTACCACCCCTGTGCACATGGTGGGAGCAGCCCCTGAAACTACACCTGGGTAGGCCCACCGTGCAGGGGTACATCACCTGACCTCCACAGGAGGCACCAAGCCGAAGCCCCAGAACACCTGGTAGGTGTCAGATACAGACCCACCCTTAACAGGGCGGCAGGATCCGAGATAGCCACCTACCTCCTCCAACCGCTGACATCCCCTGAAAGAGAATCGTACACGCTTCTTTTCCACCCCGGGAGAAGCCCAATGGTTGGACACAATTGGAGATCGTCCCTCGGACAGACCTGGTCACCGTCTCGAGACGCCGGGTAATAACCAATAGCCAACAACAAACCAACTCCTAAAATGCAGCTCCTCAAAAGCAGAACCACTGACAGAACTATTTCGGGGACAACCAGGTACTGTAACATGCTACACCCTGACCCCTCTAAAGTGGGAAAACTGACCCGAGACCCTGTTCGCCACCAGCTTTCTGGAACACCATATAGCTGATCATCTCTCCCCTAACAACTGCTTGATTATCCTTAATAAACCACCCACTTTGTAAAGATATACAGAGGAGAGGAGCCCCCTGCCTGCCTTTTATGACTTGCACCCAATTACAAGACCTACTTTAATCTAATAACCTATTTGAGCTACCGAGGGAAACTCGCCCCCATAGCATTGTTTTGAGAGTTACAGTGTATGTGCTACACCCAAAGTAAGCAAGCTACCTACTGATTACCCCTTCCCAACCCCCGAACCCTCCATCCCTCCCGACTCCCCTCCTGACTCCCCTAACCCTCGTCCAGATAAACAGGCTACAACTGTGCAGCTTGGATGAAAGCAATGCTTACTGTTTGTTTTTTGTATATAGTTTGATATTGGCTGATATGATTTGTGCTTTGACTCCCTTGAATTTTTTTAATAGCGTATCATGCATTTAAGTTTGTACCAACAAGATAGGTCTGCCACACCATCAGGTGATGCAGCTTCGACAACCGCCACACATGACACACAACCATAACATGTCTTACCTGGAATGTCAGGGGACTACAGGATAGGGCAAAATGCACCGCAGTCATCCAACACCTTAAACAACAAAAACCGGACATAACTGTCCTCACAGAAACCCACCTGGTGATCCAGCAAAAATTACACCTCAAACAACCCTGGGTCGGCTGGATGTACCAGCCGAACACACCTCCAGAGCTATTGTAATCCTAATAACCAAAACAATGCAATTCGAACTACACGAGTCAAGGCGGACCGCCAAGGCAAATTTGTATTTTTACGTGGCCATTACAATCCAAGCCCATCATGGTGATGGGCTTCTATACCCCCCACCTTTTGATATAGCAGCTAGCCTACATTGCTAATCATGAGCATAAACACCATAAATAATCACCCTTAAACCAGCTGACGCACCACCAATTACTGATCCCCAATGCATAATAGAACACTGCAACCTACTACAAACACACATACTCTTCAACCCTATCCTACACGAATACCGAAATAGAAGGTACCTCAGCAGTATCACCCTCCCTCGCCTATCCACAACGTACAAACAACTACTTGACTCCCCGATCTCCGTGTTCGAAATCCAACAAACTATCTCCTCCTTAAAAAGACAAGCCCTGGCACAGAAGGGCTACGTCTGAGTTTAACACTGCTTCTCCGAATCCTTAGCACCCCAATTACTTGATTTATATAACCATATTAGTACTCAAACCCTCCCACACACTAAGTCAGAAGCATTAATAATTCAATCCCCAAACCGGACAAAAACCCTCATCTCCCCGAATCCTACAGGCCGATTTCATTACTACAGGTAGACGTTAAATCCTGGCTAAATTACTCTCCCTCAGACTGAACAAAGTTATACACTCACTATACACGCTGACAGACGGTTTCATCCCCAGAAAAATAACTCGTTAAACCCAGACGCCTATTCTTAAACTCAATGCCCAACATGAAACGTGGGAGCCAGATGTGTTGAGCTTGATGTGGCGCGGGCCTTCAACTCGGTGGAATGGGCCTTCCTATGGAGGATCCTCCACCGGTTCGGTTTCGGCCCCCGTCTCATTAACTGGCTGCAAATACTCTACTCTAAAACGGGCCAAGGTGACAGCTAATGGCTGGACCTCAGAATTATTTCCCCTTAAGAGGCACCCGCCAGGGTCCTAGCGGTAGAACCACTTGCAACTAAAATACGGAATGACCCATGTCCCTAGACACGAAAAACTGAGACAATCAGCCTGCACACGCTGATGCTATGTTGCTCTACCTAACAGACCCAGATATCTCCACTACCACACACTCTACAAATAATCAACAAATATGGAGGCTTCTAGGTTAGCAATTAATTGGAACAAATTCAAATACTCCCCCAGTTAAGCCCCCACCCTGATGAGCGCACAAACCCCCCCTTAATAGAGTGCACCATTAAATATCTAGGCATTCACATTACAAGGAAAACCACCGGATTACATAGCCCTCAACATGGAACCCCTAATTCGAACCATTAAAGGCAAAATACAAATCTGGAGCAAACTTCCGCTAGGGTCACGGGTAGAGCCAACCTCATGAATGATAGTTAACAAGGCCCTCTATAGCCTATGGCTTCCCTAATATACATTCCCCTCAAATACTGTAAAATAGGCTCACTACTAAAAACCTTTGTTTGGGGCCCAACCAGACACAAAGTGGACTGGCTCAGCCTTCTCGCGCTCGCGAACTAGGAGGCCTGCGCGTTCCAACCTAAACTTATACTATATAGCCTCGCAAACATCCCATCTGTATCACTGGAGCCAATCAGATGCAACAAGGATGTTAACACTAATCAATATCCCCCAAAACAAACTACTCCCAGACATACTGTATTTTTCTCCAGTGGGAAATCTGGCACAACCACGACACCACTTACACACCCACTCCTGCAACAAGCCCTCAAAATCTGAGATATCTCCCTTAAACATTAGACATACACAGATCAACAGTAATACTCCCCTATGGAATAATAAAATCATCCAGGAGTTTGGATCGCTTCCCCATGCGAAAGCATGGTTTAATCATGGAATCCAATTACTTTTCCACCTCATAGACGAGAATGCCCTAAAATCCTTTGAGCAATGCAAACAGGAGTTTGGGCTCCTAACTCCATGCTTATAAACTACAGACCAGGCATGCATTGTAACCCAATTCAACAACCTGATCCCTGATATGAAATCTAATCCACTCCTAACCAATCTGAGGGGTGAATCTTCCGCTAAACTATCTCACGCATTTACCTGCATTACAAAATAAAATGGTCAAGCCAAAAAAATATCCTGGGAACTGATGTGGGCCCCCTAGAGGGCGAGGGGTGGTAGGAGGCTCTGGAGTCCTGAAAACTGGTATCCCCTAAAGGTCAGACAAACTCACCCAAATGTCATTATAGAGCGTACTAACCCCAATTCAAATTTCAAAGTACAAGCCAGAACGTTGCCCACTTGCCCAAAATGCCAAGCAGCCCCGGCACTTTATACCACATCCTGTGGTCCTGCCTGCAATTCCAGGACTTTTGGCAACAAATAATACAATTTCTCCACGCCTATATGGGTTCACCGGTGGGTTTAGATCCTAAGGCTTGCATCCTAGGTATACTGGATGATACCCCCGCTGATTAGTACTCAAAACTTTTCTTATGGAAACATATTTTTAGAAAACAGATTTCCCGCGTCTGGATTCAACCAGTGCCCCACAGTGGACTCCTTGAAAACGCAGTGAACGCCATTCTCCCATATCAAAAACTAGGAGGAAACTAAAGGATTTTTAATCCTCACAGGACATATTCACTCTGAAGGTGACCTTCATTAATGTATATGCACCAACAGTGGGGCTAGGACAATTTGACATCCTGGTGGACAAAATGTTAAACTATAAAACGGGACATCTATTATTGCAGTGGATTTCAATGCTCCTCGAGACAAAACAGCCAACTCCTCAAAACCGTCCAACACAAAAACTAAACCCACTAACAACATTCCTCAAAACACTCAATCTACACGACATATGGAGACTACAAACACCCCACGACAAAGCGTATACATTTTACTGCAACCCCATAACATATTCTCACGCATTGACTATATATTCTGTTCCTCTATTTTCTAACAGAACACTTCCCCCACAGTGGAGATATTCTATGGTCAGACCATGCACACATCAATATAACAATAAAGGACATAGGTCTGACCCCAACACACTACACATGGAGACTTAACGAATCACTGATAACAGACCCAAGAATACAAAACACAGTAAGGGCTAGGCCACACTGCTCTGCTTTTTTTTGCGTTTGCGATTTTAAAAAAAATCATTGAAAACGCGGCAAAGCAAAAAACGCACATTTTTCAGGGCGTTGCGATTTGGGTTCTGCATTTTGAATCCAATCGCATGCGTTTTCGTATACTTATTGAAGAAATCGCAAGCCAAAAAAAAAAATAAAAAATCGGCCCACGAAATCACATGCGATTGCATTTGCGTTGCAGTGTGGCCGTGCCCTAAAAAAAGATATAGCTCAATACTTTGGGAAAACACATCAGAAGAAACATCTTCCTCATAATATGGGCAGCACACAAAGCCACTCTTAGAGTAGGCTAATACAAATAGCAACCCAATCAAAAAAAATTCGAAATGACAAATAGAAGAAAAATCAAAACAAATTAAAAGCTGACAACGAGCTACAAAGAGATACACAAAAGATAAAGAAAGTCAATTCCTCAAGCTCAAGCAACAACTACGGTAGTATAATACTCTCAGAAACAGCAGACAAGGCCCTAAGATTATAGAATACAAATTTTATTCCAAAGCAAAAAACAAAACACACACTAGCCTGAAACTGAAAAACACTATGTTAAAGAATCACTCCTCCCGTTACGCAACACCATGTGAACTCTGATACATGACCGGACAAAATAGCCCAGCAATTGGAAAATACTATGGCACACTATACGGAGGCAATACAAACAAACCCAAATATAGCTCATTCAAAATCAACACTATCTCCAGACCGCAAATCTCCCACATTATCATCACAAGAACAGACATTCTCAACTTACATATAACATCAGAAGAAATACTAGTAGCCATTAAATCATGCCCAACGCGTAAATCTCCTGGACCAGATGCTATACAATGGCATACTATAAACTATTCTACACAGAACTATCCCCACACTAACACAACTATTCAACAACATCATGTCGGTAAAAGACTCATTCACACAGATATGCTATCAACAACAATAGTGGTAATACCAAAAGAAGACCGGGATACCACACATTGTCAAAATTACCGCCCAATCTCACTCAAAACGGATGTCAAAATATTCGCCAATAGACTTAATTCCTCACAAAATAATAAACCCTGATCAGACAGGATTTATTCCATCAACTGTTAGGTAGGGTTAAAAAAAAAAAAAAAAAAAAATAATGAACATCCCATCTGTCTTTTTCTTTTGGACATCGAAAAAGCTTCGATAGAGTGGCATGGCCATATAGTTTGCTACACTAGATAAATTTAATATCCGAGGCCCCTTCCAAAAAGCAATACAAGCATTATATCAATCCCCAACAGCCAGGTAGCAAATATGGGATATTACTCCCAACCAATAGCAATACATAACTGCACTAGACAGGGCTGCCCACTATCCCCACTAATATTCACCTCTGCATTGAACCGTTACCAGAACAAATAAGACAATCCCCCGATATCAAAAGGGATTCAGCTAGGAACTTTAGAAGCCAAAATAGCCTTATTCGCCGATGACACTCTACTGTCAATCACACAACCACATATCTCAATAGCAGTCTTATACAAACAACTAAATAATTTGGCGACCTATCATGCTTTAAAGTGAACACACAAAAAACAATAGCATACCCCATCCATCTACCTAAAACAGCCAGACTGCAGCGGAAAAGACATTAAATTCAAAGTAGCTCAAAAATCTTTTAAATATTTAGGCATACAACTCAGCGAACCCAGAAATGGTATACACACAAAACTACCCTCCAATGTTCTCTACGCTTAAAAATATGTCAGAAAATGGACACGCTACCAACTATCCCTTATTGGCCGAATAGCAGCAGTACATATGACACTATTACCAAAAATCTTATATCTATTCAGATCTCTACCCATTACACCAATAAGAAAAAACAAAAAAAAAGTTAAACGAACTACAAAGGGAAATCACCAAATTTATCTGGCAAAGGAAATCCCCCGAACAAACAAAACAATTAGCCCGATAAACATAAACAGGGGGGATTTGGACTACCCAGTCTAGAACACTACTTTAGAGCCACCAGAAAGCACAACGCTGAGTGGATCACAGGGCTCAAGTGAAAGGCAAAAGGCCTGACGTCAGCCTATCCCACCAACCCCAAACGCCACCAAACCCTCTCACCCAACTTAATCCCCCCTTGTTGGCGTAAAATAGAGCTCAAACTACCTGTAACAAGTCAGTGTACAGACTGGCACTCAACCCCACCTGTCCTAATTTTGCAAGGACTCACACTGTTAAATTGCCAAATCATAATAAACTATTACAAAAACTACCATAGCAAAACACGGCGGAGACAGACACAAAATTATCTTGGAGAGCGCATCAGAGGATCGCCATGATACACCGCAACACAACCTGTCGCTACACACCATCGCGTTAAACAGCCATGGCGACTGCTAACTACAAGCTACCACAACAAGCTCTGCACTTAACTACTTCAGAAAAACCTCCACGCAGCAAATTGATGCCTCTGCTAAAGTGTGGAGGCGATAGCCACATGCCAATCCATATGAACATCAAAAACTGGAAGTAGTAAACAGATATCCTATGAGGCAGGACTTCCAAAACCTTAGGAAAAGAGTCAAAGAAAACAGAAACTGCATCAGCTCAATGAGGACACAATATATCCAAACACAACAAATGGGCGACCACCACAAATCTGTTTACAAGCCATACAACTGGAAAACAGGCACCGTCGTAACAACTTAGATTGTAGGTATCCCAGAAAAAAGCCGAAGGCACAAACCACCAGACTTCTTGGAAAAACTGCTGTCACAGACATTCGGCAGAGAAATGTTCTCTAATAACTTCGTCGTAGAGAGGGCTCACCTCGTACCTCCCCCCCCCCGCTGGAGCACCCCAAGGACCTTCATAGCCAAACTTCTTAATTACGAGACCGTGAACACTATACTTGCCTAACCAGGGAAAAAGGAAATATCCCCTCCAAAAGTCACTATCTCCAACAGACCTTTCCACAGAGATCCAAGACAAAGAGCTAAATTTACAGATGTGAAGCGCGTCTACGCACAGCCAATATTAAATACTCCATGATGTTCCCGTCCAAGCTTCGGATTGTAGACGGAGACGCCACTAAATTCTTCACCACGCGGTTGACACTTCTGCGTGGCTGGACTCCCGGGAAAGACGTGAGCTCAACATACACATTGAACAGGTCCGGAGGAACCTCCGGCTATTTCAGATAAGTAACTTACCCTTTGCATAAAACTACCCCCTTTAAACCATTATCTGCAATGACAGAGCCCTACCAAACTTCCTTGCAGCAAAACAAACAATGAGTCTTCGACTCCAGGTGTTCACCATAGGGGGAGAAAAAAATAAACATTCCTCACCAATGCCCCCTGGACTTCACTGCCCCCCTTTCCTTCTTTCATTCCCCCCCCCACCACTTACATCAAGCGGACTATAGGATTTAATCACCATTTCCAAAGAAATCTGCTACCAAGGATTACAAACTGTGACTCTGCTAAAAGTTGTAATTCAGCGGAAACAGACAGACCCAAACAGTTGGGTCCAAACTGTACAACTAAAGCCCTCTTTAATCTTTGGAACAAACAGTTTACAGTTTAGAAATTACACTCGCACTGGGTACCGGTGCAGAGCCGAGTTCACTGTATATAGTTTTTATCTGCCTTTGAATCCAATGTACAATACTAAGAATTTTAGCCTAACTGCGTCCAAAAGATATAATGTGTTTATTTGATCTGCATTGTTGCCTCTCGGTCAGGCCTTGGGTCCCCAGTACTAAAATATGACATCTAATAAACTTAAATTATACCTGGAACGTCTGGGGACTTCAAAATAGGACTAAACGAATGGCCGTGCTACAATACATAAAAAGCAGCGGGCCGATATAACTGTACTTCTAGAAACCCATCTCTACGGCCAACAACAACTGGCCCTCAAAAAGCCCGGGGTTGGATGGACCTATCACTCCCAGTTCACCACCTCTCTAGAGGGGTGGCCCTGCTAATTTCCAAATCAATACAATTTGATCTGGTGAACCTGAGGACTAGAAAGCGGGGCACTTATATATGTTATATGCAAAAATTTGAACAGACTTTACTTGTACTAGAAACATATGTCCCCCCACCATTTGCCCCCACCATATGTCAGCCTACAAGCCGCCTTCCAATTTATAGTGACTACCCGAACATCCCTTTTATATGGATGGGCGAAATATAACATGGTAATTGACCTAGAACAAGATAGCCTTCAGCCCCCGGCTGGATACCTCCCCCCAACCCTCTCACCCGATTTGGCAGAACTATGCAATCCCTTCACTTGCTTTTAGGAAACTCACAACACAATGTCCCGCATGACATATTTTATTCACACAACACTTACTCCAAAACCACTAACCTCAGGCTTCGCCACTAGAATCTCTCTCAGGACCACGCCCCTTGCTGGGTGGAGCTGACATGGCTAGCTACCCCCCCCAAACTCGCCAATGGAGAATAACCCATTTCTGGCTCCGCCTCATTTCGGAGGACAAGGATCTCTCAGCTGAGTGGGAGGACTTCTTCACTAGAAATGTTGGCACTGCACTTGAGATATCTGTATGGGAGACATTCAAAATGCACACAAAATGACCCGCTCCACTATTAACAAACTAAAACAAAAATCCGCCGAAACCAAACGCAGGGCCACTGCTGCACTCCAAGCAGCACAGACAGAATTCCTAAACAACCCAACTATGTCTGCTGCTGCCGCGCTAAAAAAACAAGTTAGGGAAACCAACAGAATACACAAATCCAAGGCCAAAAAACCCTCTACTTCAGATCACAATCACACTTCGAACACAGCGAGCGCTGTGGCAAACTCCTGGCCTATATGGCAAACAATGAACACAAACCCCCAACAATCAAATGCTTTCGCCCTCAGGACAAATTACCACTGACCCATTACTAGTATCACAACACCTGGCTAGTATTACACCAAACTATACACCTCAAACAACACAACCCGAACAAATTTAACACTTTTAAGCACAATACACCTTTCGCGCCTCTCCCCCGAAGCACCGTGAGTTAGACAACCCCATCAGTTGAAATCAAATCCAACAAACTATCTCCTGTAATGCACCACGCTACAAAAACACCAGGTACTGACGGCCTACCTGCCGAATTCTATGTACATACTAGAAACTCTAGCCCTAAGCTTTTATCACTATACAATTCAATGTTTGCCACAACACTATTCCCCCATCAATGCAAGAGGCTTCCATAACCTCATCCCCAAACCGGGAAAAGACCCTTGTTACTTGAATCCTACAGACCCATTTCCCTACTAAGGTGGATATTAAAATACTAGCCAAACTCTGTCAATAAGACTTAAACATAACTTCAATCATACACACAGACCAAACAGGATTCATGCCCGGCAAAAACTTCACTCAACTCTGTAGACTCTTGCAAATCTGGGATCGAACCAAGACGAAATAGGCTCCAGATGCATAGTCTCACTCGACACTGCACGAGCCTTCGACTCAGTGGAATGGCCCTTCCTCTGGCAAGTCCTCCACAACTTTGGGTTGGCCCCATTTTATAAGATGGCTCCAAATTCTTTACTCACACACCCCAGAGCCAACATCTTGGCAAAACACCATAATATCGCTCCCTTTCCCACTCACCAGAGGCACTCGCCAAGACTGCCCCCTATCGCCCCTCCTCTATACTATTGTGGTGGAAACCGCTTGCAGTTCAGCTACGTAACCACCCAAATATTCGAGACTCAATAAAGGCGGCTTAAAGAAAATAAATTAGCTATACGCCGATGATATGCTTCTACTTAGCGGATCAAGGTAGATCCCTCCAAATATCCCTACAGGTAATAAAGAATATGGAGAGTACTCTGGACTCTTATAAACTGTGCGAATCCCAAATTGACAATTGACTGTTTTTCACTGAGGCCCCGAATCCCTTCACCTCTAAACAGAACAACCTCCATAAGTACTTGGGCATCAGCATCTCAAGGCATGCATCGGACATTCATCTTTCAATATCGAGCTGGCTCATCACCCTAGTCAAAACCAAAAACACAAATCTGGTCTAAATTACCTTTGGGGCGACAGGTCACGCAAACATTATCAAAATGATCCTCCTGCCCAAAATTTATATACTTGTGGCATTCTCCTATATTCTTACCGCTTAAATATTCAAAATATTAGAGACAATACTTTAATCCTTTGTATGGGGCGCAGGACGAAATAAACTTAACTGGGCCACTCTGAAGAACCTCTGATCTGGGCGGGCTCGCTGTCCCAGCCTTAAGAACATACTACCTAGCAGCACAACTTCCCACCTATGTCACTGGTCCCAAGAAGAAAATAACAGGATTCACTCTGCTCAACGCCCCAACACAACACAAACATCAACCTAATTCCTAGATCACAGCAAGAGGGCACGGATCTACCTAACAAGCCACATCCTTCCTGGTCCAGGCTCTTAAGATCTGGGATTTGGCAGTTAAATTACTGAATATCCGGTTATTAATGGAGATCGGCCCTGTGGTTTAATAAACCCTAACCGAATTTATCTCGATTCCACATCCTGAGCTATGGGTCAAGCACAAAATACTTGAGTCTCACATCTTGTACATAATAATATGTTTAAAAATTTGACCAATGAAGCGAGAGTTTGAACTTCCCCAACACTGTTCTTTCAGATATCTTCAGGTGCGCCATGCATTCCAGGCCCAGTTCGGGGGGACATTCTCTAGACTTCTCCAGAAACCCTCTATTCGAAATGCTCAAAAACCACCACTCCCTCAGGGCTAATTCAAAATTGTACCATGGTCTCCGACTCCCCTCAGCAATATACTTGCCTTACGGAAAAGACGACATGGGAAACCGATGTAGGACCCATATGATGGAGGTGACTGGACAGAGGCCCTGGCGGCCATACACTAGTGTCACCCAAAGACTCTGATAGATTGACCTCAAACTATATATATATATACCACAGGGCATATCTTACTCCAACTCTGTGTTACAAGCCCAACTGGGACCCACACTGCCAAATGTTTACTTGCCCCTGGCAGCTTCTACCATATGATCTGGGAGTACCCAGGATTCAGGGTTTCTGGCAACAGGCTGCTTAAATTTTTACACGACCACATGGGATCTCCGGTGGGCTTGGACCACAAATATGACCTACTTGGAAAGGAGGAGCATATCCCTGACAGGTTCTTCTGTACTTTCCTCAAGTGAAACTTATTTTATGCCTAAAAAGCTAATTGCCCAGACCGGATCCAGTCATCCCCCCCTCAATGTCCAGGTGGAAAAATGCTATTAATACCACCCTCTCCCCTTAAGAAATTGGTCTATGCCCACTGGGGTTGCCCCTCCAAAGTTTGATAAAATAGGTCTAGATGGGAATCGTTCCCCTACACCCTCTACAAACTAACCACTTAGAGAGACAACAATGAAAAGCAGTGGTTAATTAAAAATCTTATTAGGCATCAAGTAGATAAAAATGTTTATTCTAAAAGGCAGATGTTTTCTTTTTGTTGTTAAAAGTTGTTAATTGTTTATAAATGTTTATAAAGTTCACAGGGCCCATGCACACTACAGCGCAACTAAACAACAACATGGTCATAACCCTGCAACTATAAAGAAGGCTTTGCTAAACCACTATAACATTTAGTCTTAAGTCCATTGAGGCTTTCACTATGTGGCTATTATATTCAAGATTCGGCCCCTTTAAGTAGCTAGTGAGGATGAAATGCTTTAAGAGGGACACAGAGACTGAACAGTGTTATTAGTAAATTAGTTATAGACTATCAAACAGGAAATGATACCGTATATACCGAGTATAAAACCGACCCGAGTATAAACCGAGGTACCCATTTCAGCTAAAATATAATAAAAGGTATTGACCCCGAGTATAAACCGAGGGTAGAAAACTTGGCATTCAAGATGTTTGGAAACTACAACTCCCCTCTAATAAAAAGCATGCTGGGAGTTGTAGTTTTCCAAACATCTTGAATGCCAGTGAGGGTGGCATTCAAGATGTTTGGAAAACTACAACTCCAGCATGCTTTATAGCTGGGAGTTGTAGTTCCCAAATATCTGAAGCCACCCTCCCCCTAGGTCAGTTTGTACAGGGGATCTTCTCCCTGTGACTCCGTGGACGGCTCTTCTACCTGGGACGCCTCTTCTCCCGGTGGGGCGGCTCTTCTCCTTTGGACGGATCGTATCCCTGTGGACGGCCTTCCCGGTGGACGGCTCTTCGCCCTGTGGACGGGCTCTTCCCTCCATCCAAGGGGCTCCTGGCAGGTACGGTATCGGCATGCCGGCAGCCGTGCACCCATTCTGTACCGGCGCCCGGCTGACGTCACTGCCCGGCGCCGGGCTTGGCGCCGGGCAGTGAGTAAAGGCCGGCGCGCCAGTGCAGAAAAAGATGCGCGGCTGACGAATGCCCAGGTAAGCGGTTTGACTCGAGTATAAACCGAGTACGAGTTTACAGGGGATGATTTTTAAGCTGAAAAACTCGGTTTATAACTCGAATATATACGGTACATCACATAGTTAATTAAGTAACAAATAGTAGAAACATTGCGCATTATAGTTTTGGGGGTGGACATGCCCTTTAAAGCTATTATCTATGTTTTAAGCCATGGATTCTCTGCAACAACATGCTTTCTTCTATCTCCATAACCATACAATAATTCTTCTCCTATCTGAATATCTCTTATAGCCACATCCAATAATTCCTGATGTATGAACAATTTTGGTGTACATATTCTTTAACACTGATTTAACAGTCGTCCTAGCGTTCCATCATCTTCTGTAGCATCTATGCACCATGTGCAATCTTTATATTTAAAAATTAACACAACATCCTATCAGCTTATTTTGTGAGTATATATTTTTTTTTTTTTCCTTCAGAGAATTTTAACTCATTTCCTTTATATGGTAATAGAAAATCTCCATTTTAAAAAGCTTTTAGTGTTACACCACGTCCTTTTTCTGGTAAATGCTCTATTTTAAAGTTCAATGTGACCCCATGTAAAATATCTTCTTAGTTTGCGCTTTATTGATTTGACTAGCACTCTTTCTGGCCATCTGTATTCCTAAGAAACAAATGTTTGTATATAAAATTTCTATTATAAACAGACTACAATGTTATATTTTATAAAAAATAAAAAAGTTTAAAAAAAATGTAAAAACTTGTTCAACAGAAGTTATTTATTAATTAAAGAAATAGTTGACTCGAAAAGTGAACTATTACTGTAATGTATTGATTGAAGTTAGAGGAGGAGGCGAGGTCCTTAAGCATGATTTCCCGAGAGATAGGGACCAAGTTAAAAGCAAGGACCTCCAGGCTAGTGTTTTCAGAAATACTACCACAGCCACGTGCTAAGCCAGGGAGACAGCGGGAGCTTAGAAGCCTTAAGTATAGCTAAGAGAGTGGTGTAAAGAAGAGGGTTTGGGTATATTGAGAAATGGGCAGACTTTGCTGTCGGCTACAGCTCTTTAGTAGGGATGGGTTGCACCTCAACTGATGGTGGTGCAGCTGTTTTAGAGGAGGAGAAGATGGCTAGAGGGTTGGAGGAGATTTAAACTAGGTTTGGGGGGGGAGGGTATTAGCAGTCTCACTGGGATAGATAGCCAGGAAAAAAGCAGGGTGTAGATAGGCCAGTGGTGTGTGGAAAGGGGGGGGGGGGGGTGGAGCTAGCATAGGGGATAGGGAGTCATATTTATTAAGTGTACGAATAAATTACAGGATCATAATCTAAAATGTAGTTTTGCAAATGCGAGAAGCCTGGCTGACAAATGGGGGAATTGGAAATTATGGCGTTTAATGAAAAGTATGATGTAATAGGTATAGCAGAAAGTGGTTGAACAGTTCTCACGACTGGGCTGTAAATTTAGAAGGATATGCCTTGTTTAGGCAGGACAGAGGAAAAAGGAAAGGGGAGGAGTATGTGTTTATGTTAAAAAACAATTGAAAAAAGTAGATAATGGCGATATGGATGTTAATACGGAGGAAATATGGGTGGAATTAGGCAACAGGATAGGGGGTAATGTCATAGTTGCTGTCTGCTATAAGCCGCCAAATGCTAGCAGAGAGGAGGTGAGTCAACTTCATATGCAGTTGGCAAGGGCTGCAAGTTTGGGGAGGGTGCTCATTATGGGGGACTCAATTACCCTGACATTGATTGGTGTGGTGGAACTGCCATCACAGAAAAAGGCGAAGTTTCTGAATTTGCCTGCAGGATCATTTTCTCTCACAGGTGGTTGAGGTCCTACTAGAAAAGGAGCTCTGTTGGATCTGGTAATATGTAACATCGTGGAGCGCATTATAGATATAAAGGTAACTGGAGGCTTAGGGAATAGTGACCATGAAATAGTGGCGTTTGCACTTTGTTGAAAAGGAAAAGTGCGCTGGGTTAACAAAGACAATTTCGGGAAGGCAAATAAATCCGCGCCCATGTGGCAGAATTCTGATGTAAAGAGGCAAATGGAAAGGGAAAAGGCATTTAAACCTTTAAGGCCGAGGGAACGGAAAGGGCTTTTAGGGATTATAAAAATTGTAACAAGGAGTGTAAAGAAGCAATCAAACTAGCTAAATTCATAATTGAAGTTAGGATAGCTGAACAAAGCATCACTAAACCTAAATTTTTTTTTAAGTATATTAATAGTAAGAAGATGAGGACTGAGAATGTGGCACCATTAACTAATGGGGATAAGTAAGTTACGGAGGATGGCGATAAAGCAAATGTCTTGAATACTTTTTTTCCTCTGTATACACTATAGAAGATCCAAGTACAGATATCATAGAGTATAGTAGCAATAATGGTATAAACGATTTAAGTGCACTTTGGTTAACCGAGGATATGGTACAGAAAGAACTAAATGCGGTTAATATTAATAAATCTCCTGGACTGGATAAAATACATCCTCGGGTCCTTAGGGAGCTAAGTTCAGTTTTATCTAGGCCATTGTTTCTTATTTTTGCAGATTCCCTCATGTCCGGTGGTGTGCCTCTGGATTAGAAAAAGGCTGATTTTATTCCAATATTCAAAAAGGGTAGTCACGGGGGGCGTGGCCTGGCATGGCTTGAAGCAGGACACGCAGGCAGGTAGCTCCGCCCCACAAAAAAATATCCTGCAGTGATCCTGAGGGGGGAAGAGACCCTAAACCCCCACCTGCACTCACCTTGAGAGCCACAGAAGCTCACGGCATCACCAGCCAAGCCGGGGAGCGGATCCCAGCAGCTCCCGAGAAACGCGGCCGAAACAACAAGGGTGGTCCCAGCGAGAATACCCGAGGCAAGCAGCCCAACACAACCCTCCCGAGGATACCGCCTGCGGTCGCCGCAGCACCCAGAACCCCTGGGCCGAAAGGTGAGTGATAGCGGCGGGAATAAGCGGCCTATGAGGCCTGAGTGGCGTGCAACTCTCCCACCCCCCCAGAGGCCAAGCTTGGCCTAGGCCACCCACCAGACAGTTACAGCAGGCCAGGGGTAGAACAAACTCCTCCTCAGCTGTCTGTGGATTTGACCAGGGTTAAACCCAGCAGCCACAACTACCACCCCTGTGCACTGGTGTGGAGCAGCCCCTGAAACTACACCTGGGTAGGCCCCACCGTGCAGGGGTACATCAACCTGACCTCCACAGGAGGCACCAAGCCGAAGCCCCAGAACCCTGGTAGGTGTCAGATACAGACCCACCCTTAACAGGGCGGCAGGATCCCGAGATAGCCCACCTACCTCCTCCAACCGCTGACATCCCCCTGAAAGAGAATCGTACACGCTTCTTTTCCACCCCGGGAGAAGCCCTACACTGGTTGGACACAATTGGAGATCGTCCCTCGGACAGACCTGGTTCACCTGTCTCGAGACGCCGGGTAAATAACCAATAGCCAACAACAACCAACTCCTAAAATGCAGCTCCTCAAAAGCAGAACCACTGACAGAACTAATTTCGGGGACAACCAGGTACTGTAACATGCTACACCCTGACCCCCTCTAAAGTGGGAAAACTGACCCGAGACCCTCTGTTCGCCACCAGCTTTCTCGGAACACCATATAGCTGATCCCTATCTCTCCCCTAACAACTGCTTGATTTATCCTTAATAAACACCCACTTTGTAAAAGATTATACAGAAGGAGAGGAGCCCCCTGCCTGCCTTTTATGACTTGCACCCAATTACAAGACCTACTTTAATCTAATAACCTATTTGAGCTCCCGCGAGGGAAACTCGCCCCCATAGCATTGTTTTGAGAGTTACAGTGTATGTGCTAAACCCAAAGTAAGCACAGCCTACCTACTGATTACCCCTTCCCAACCCCTCGAACCCTTCCTATCCCTCCCCGACTCCCCCTCCTGACTCCCCTAACCCCTCGTCCAGATAAACAGGCTACAACTGTGCAGCTTGGATGAAAGCATATGCTTACTGTTTGTTTTTTGTATATAGTTTGATATTGGCTGATATGATTTGTGCTTTGACTCCCTTGAATTTTTTTAATAGCGTATCATGCATTTATAGTTTGTACCAACAAGATAGGTCTGCCACACCTATCAGGCGATGCAGCTTCGACAACCGCCACACATGACACACACAACCATAACATGTCTTACCTGGAATGTCAGGGGACTACAGGATAGGGCAAAATGCACAGCAGTCATCCAACACCTTAAACAACAAAAACCGGACATAACTGTCCTCACAGAAACCCACCTGGTGATCCAGCAAAAATTACACCTCAAACAACCCTGGGTCGGCTGGATGTACCATGCCGAACACACCTCCAGAGCTATTGTAATCCTAATAACCAAAACAATGCAATTCGAACTACACGAGTCAAGGCTGGACCGCCAAGGCAAATTTGTATTTTTACGTGGCACTTTACAATCCAAGCCCATCATGGTGATGGGCTTCTATATCCCCCCACCTTTTGATATAGCAGCTAGCCTACATTGCTAATCATGAGCATAAACCACCTATAACTATCACCCTTAAACCAGCTGACGCACCACCAATTACTGATCCCCAATGCATAATAGAACACTTCGCAACCTACTACAAACACACATACTCTTCAACCCTATCCTACACGAATACCGAAATAGACCGGTACCTCAGCAGTATCACCCTCCCTCGCCTATCCACACAGTACAAACAACTACTTGACTCCCCGATCTCCGTGTTCGAAATCCAACAAACTATCTCCCTCCTTAAAAAGACAAAGCCCCTGGCACAGACGGGCTACCGTCTGAGTTTTACCACTGCTTCTCCGAATCCTTAGCACCCCAATTACTTGATTTATATAACCATATTAGTACTCAAACCCTCCCACACACTAAGTCAGAAGCATTAATAATTCTAATCCCCAAACCGGACAAAAACCCTCATCTCCCCGAATCCTACAGGCCGATTTCATTACTACAGGTAGACGTTAAAATCCTGGCTAAATTACTCTCCCTCAGACTGAACAAAGTTATACACTCACTCATACACGCTGACCAGACGGGTTTCATCCCCAGAAAAAATAACTCGTTAAACCCCAGACGCCTATTCTTAAACCTCAATGCCCAACATGAAACGATGGGAGCCAGATGTGTTGTGAGCTTGGATGTGGCGCGGGCCTTCAACTCGGTGGAATGGGCCTTCCTATGGAGGATCCTCCACCGGTTCGGTTTCGGCCCCCGTCTTCATTAACTGGCTGCAAATACTCTACTCTAAACCCCGGGCCAAGGTGACAGCTAATGGCTGGACCTCAGAATTATTTCCCCTTACAAGAGGCACCCGCCAGGGTCCTAGCGGTAGAACCACTTGCAACTAAAATACGGAATGACCCCATGTCCCTAGACACGCAAACTGAGACAATCAGCCTGCACGCTGATGCTATGTTGCTCTACCTAACAGACCCAGATATCTCACTACCACACACTCTACAAATAATCAACAAATATGGAGGCTTCTCAGGTCTAGCAATTAATTGGAACAAATTCCAAATACTCCCCCTAGTTACGCCCCCACCCTGATGAGCGCACAAACCCCCCCTTAATAGAGTGGCCACCATTAAATATCTAGGCATTCACATTACAAGGAACCCACAGGATTACATAGCCCTCAACATGGAACCCCTAATTCGAACCATTAAAGGCAAAATACAAATCTGGAGCAAACTTCCGCTAGGCGTCACGGGTAGAGCCAACCTCATGAAAATGATAGTTACCAAAGGCCCTCTATAGCCTATGGCATTCCCTAATATACATTCCCCTCAAATACTGTAAAATAGGCTCACTACTAAAACCTTTTGTTTGGGGCC
Source organism: Hymenochirus boettgeri (assembly GCA_019447015.1). Lineage (NCBI taxonomy): Eukaryota > Metazoa > Chordata > Amphibia > Anura > Pipidae > Hymenochirus > Hymenochirus boettgeri. The sequence goes on from JAACNH010000305.1 coordinate 260,112, forward strand.
CAACCAGACACAAAGTGGACTGGCTCAGCCTTCTGCGCTCGGCGGAACTAGGAGGCCTGGCAGTTCCCAACCTAAACTTATACTATATAGCCTCGCAAACATCCCATCTGTATCACTGGAGCCAATCAGATGCAACAAGGATGTTAACACTAATCAATATCCCCCAAAACAAACTACTCCCAGACATACTGTATCTTTTCTCCAGTGGGAAATCTGGCACAACCACGACACCACTTACACACCCACTCCTGCAACAAGCCCTCAAAATCTGAGATATCTCCCTTAAACATTTAGACATATCACAGATCAACAGTAATACTCCCCTATGGAATAATAAAATCATCCAGGAGTTTGTATCGCTTCCCCATGCGAAAGCATGGTTTAATCATGGAATCCAATTACTTTTCCACCTCATAGACGAGAATGCCCTAAAATCCTTTGAGCAATGCAAACAGGAGTTTGGGCTCCCTAACTCCATGCTCTATACATACCTACAGACCAGGCATGCATTTGTAACCCAATTCAACAACCTGATCCCTGATATGAAATCTAATCCACTCCTAACCACTCTGAGGGGTGAATCTTCCGCTAAACTAATCTCACGCATTTACCTTGCATTACAAAATAAAATGGTCAAGCCAAAAAAAAATATCCTGGGAAACTGATGTGGGCCCCCTAGAGGGCGAGGGGTGGTAGGAGGCTCTGGAGTCCTGCAAACTGGTATCCCCTAAAGCGTCAGACAAACTCACCCAAATGTTCATTATAGAGCGTACCTAACCCCAATTCAAATTTCAAAGTACAAGCCAGAACGTTGCCCACTTTGCCCAAAATGCCAAGCAGCCCCCGGCACTTTATACCACATCCTGTGGTCCTGCCTGCAATTCCAGGACTTTTGGCAACAAATAATACAATTTCTCCACGCCTATATGGGTTCACCGGTGGGTTTAGATCCTAAGGCTTGCATCCTAGGTATACTGGATGATACCCCCGCTGATTAGTATCTCAAAACTTTTCTTATGGAAACATTATTTCTAGAAAACAGATTTCCCGCGTCTGGATTCAACCAGTGCCCCCACAGATGGACTCCTTGAAAACAGCAGTGAACGCCATTCTCCCATATCAAAAACTAGGAGGAAACTAAAGGATTTTTAATCCTCACAGGACATATTCTCACTCTGAAGGTGACCTTCATTAATGTATATGCACCAAACAGTGGGGCTAGGACAATTTTTGACATCCCTGGTGGACAAAATGTTAAACTATAAAACGGGACATCTAATTATTGCAGGTGATTTCAATGCTCCTCGAGACAAAACAGCCAACTCCTCAAACCCGTCCAACACAAAAACTAAACCCACTAACAACATTCCTCAAAACACTCAATCTACACGACATATGGAGACTACAACACCCCCACGACAAAGCGTATACATTTTACTGCAACCCCCATAAATCATTCTCACGCATTGACTATATATTCTGTTCCTCTTATTTTCTAACAAGAACACTCTCCTCCACAGTAGGAGATATTCTATGGTCAGACCATGCACACATCAATATAACAATAAAGGACATAGGTCTGACCCCAACACACTACACATGGAGACTTAACGAATCACTGATAACAGACCCAAGAATACAAAACACAGTAAGGGCTAGGCCACACTGCTGCTTTTTTTTGCGTTTGCGATTTTAAAAAAAAATCATTGAAAACGCGGCAAAGCAAAAAACGCACATTTTTCAGTGCGTTGCGATTTGCGTTCTGCATTTTGAATCGCAATCGCATGCGTTTTCGTATACTTATTGAAGAAATCGCAAGCAAAAAAAAAAAATAAAAAAATCGCCCACGAAATCACATGCGATTGCATTTGCGTTGCAGTGTGGCCGTGCCCTAAAAAAAGATATAGCTCAATACTTTGAGGAAAACACATCAGAAGAAACATCTTCCTCAATACTATGGGCAGCACACAAAGCCACTCTTAGAGGTAGGCTAATACAAATAGCAACCCAATCAAAAGAAAATTCGAAATAGACAAATAGAAGAAAAATCAAAACAAATTAAAATTGCTGACAACGAGCTACAAAGAGAATACACAAAAGATAAAGAAAGTCAATTCCTCAAGCTCAAGCAACAACTACCCGAACCGTATGTTATAATACTCTCAGAAACGCAGACAAGGCCCTAAGATTTATAGAATACAAATTTTATTCACAAAGCAACAAACAAAACACACTACTAGCCTGAAAACTGAAAAACACTATGTTAAAGAATACACTCCTCCCGTTACGCAACACCATGTGAACTCTGATACATGACCCGGACAAAATAGCCCAGCAATTTGGAAAATACTATGCCACACTATACGGAGGCAATACAACAAACACAAATATAGCTCATTCCAAAATCCAACACTATCTCCAGACCGCAAATCTCCCCACATTATCATCACAAGAACAGACATCTCTCAACTTACCTATAACATCAGAAGAAATACTAGTAGCCATTAAATCATGCCCAACGCGTAAATCTCCTGGACCAGATGGCTATACAATGGCATACTATAAACTATTCTACACAGAACTATCCCCACACTTAACACAACTATTCAACAACATCATGTCGGTAAAAGACTCATTCACATCAGATATGCTATCAACACATATAGTGGTAATACCAAAAGAAGACCGGGATACCACACATTGTCAAAATTACCGCCCAATCTCACTCAAATACGGATGTCAAAATATTCGCCAATAGACTTAAATTCCTCACAAAATTAATAAACCCTGATCAGACAGGATTTATTCCATCAACTGTTAGGTAGGGTTAAAAAAAAAAAAAAAAAAAAAAAAATAATGAACATCCCATCTGTCTTTCTCTCTCTGGACATCGAAAAAGCTTTCGATAGAGTGGCATGGCCATATATGTTTGCTACACTAGATAAATTTAATATCCGAGGCCCCTTCCAAAAAGCAATACAAGCATTATATCAATCCCCAACAGCCCAGGTAGCAAATATGGGATATTACTCCCAAACAATAGCAATAACATAAATGCACTAGACAGGGCTGGCCCACTATCCCCACTAATATTCACCCTCTGCATTGAACCGTTACCGAAAAAATAAGACAATCCCCCGATATCAAAAGGGATTAGCTAGGAACTTTAGAAGCCAAAATAGCCTTATTCGCCGATGACATCTACTGTCAATCACACAACCAAAAATCCAATAGCAGTCTTATACAAACAACTAAATAATTTGGCGACCTATCATGCTTTAAAGTGAACACACAAAAAAACAATAGCATACCCATCATTCTACCTAAACAGCCAAGACTGCAGCTGGAAAAGACATTAAATTCAAAAGTAGCTCAAAAATCTTTTAAATATTTAGGCATACAACTCAGCGACAACCCAGAAATGGTATACACACAAAACTACCCTCCAATGTTCTCTACGCTTAAAAATATGCTCAGAAAATGGACACGCTAAAACTATCTATTGGCCGAAGTTATGACAGCCTAATATGACACTAATTTTCCCAAAAATCTTATATCTATTCAGATCTCTACCCATTACACCAATAAGAAAAAACAAAAAAAAAGTTAAACGAACTACAAAGGGAAATCACCAAATTTATCTGGCAAAGGAAATCCCCCCGAACAAACAAAACAATATTAGCCAGATAACATAAACAGGGAGGATTTGGACTACCCAGTCTAGAACACTACTTTAGAGCCACCAGAATAGCACAAACGCTGAGCTGGATCACAGGGCCTCATAGTGAAAGGCAAAAGGCCTGACGTCAGCCTATCCCACCAACCCAAACGCCACCAAACCCTCTCACCCAACTTAATCCCCCCTTGTTGGCGTAAATAGAGCTCAACTACCTGTAACAAGCTCAGTGTACTAGACTGGCACTCAACCCCACCTGTCCTAATTTTGCAAGGACTCACACTGTTAAATTGCCAAATCATAATAAACTATTACAATAAACTACCATAGCAAAACACGGCGGAGACAGACACAAAATTATCTTGGAGAGCCGCATCAGAGGATCGCCATGATACACCGCAACAACAACCTGTCGCTACACACCATCGCGTTAAACAGCCATGGCGACCTGCTACTACAAGCTACCACAACAAGCCTCTGCACTTAACTACTTCCGAAACCTCCACGCAGCAAATTGATGCCTCTGCTAAAGTGCTGGAGGCGATAGCCACATGCCAATCCATATGAACATCAAAACTGGAAGTAGTAAAAACAGATATATCTAATGAGGCAGGACTTCCAAAACCTTAGGAAAAGAGTCAAAGAAACAGAAAACTGCATCAGCTCAATTGAGGACACAATATCTCCACTAACACAACAAATGGGCGACCACCACAATCTGTTACAAGCCATACAACTGGAAAACAGGCACCGTCGTAACAACCTTAGATTTGTAGGTATCCCAGAAAAAGCCG
>JAACNH010000306.1:6544-47426 GCA_019447015.1 Hymenochirus boettgeri
GAATTGTCATATGGCGTCCAATATATAGAATATGGTTCATAGTGTGGTCCACTATATAGAAGTGTTATATAGGCCAAAATATATAGAATTGTTCTATAGTGGCCATATAAATGAATTGTTTAGATAGTGTCCAATATATAGGAATTTTCAGATAGGTTCCAATATATAGAATCGTTTAGATAGTGTCCAATATATAGAATTGTTCAGTAGTGTCCAAATATAGAATTGTTTAGATAGTGTCCAATATAAAAAGTGTCAGATAGTGTCCAATATATAGAATTGTTTAGATAGGTCCAATAATATAGAATGTTCATATAGTTCCCAAAAATATAGATAGTTCATATAGTGTTCTAATATATAGAATTGTTCATATAGTGTACAATATACAATGTGTTCAGAATTATTGTCCAATAATATAGAATTGTTCATGATAGTGTCCAATATACAGAATTGTTCATATAGTGTCCAATATATAGAATTGTTCAGATAGTGTCCACTATATAGAATTGTCATATAGTGCCCATAATAGAATGTTCATATAGTGTCCAAGATATAGAATTGTTAGATGTGTCCAATAAATAGTATGATATATAGTGTCCAATATATAGAATTGTTCCTATATTGTCTAATATATATAGAATTGTTCATTATAGTGTCCAATATACAGAAATTGTTTAGATAGTTTCCAATATATAGAATTTTCTATAGTGTCCAATATACAGAATTGTTCATATAGTGCCAATATATAGGATAGAATTGTTCATATAGTGTTCCAATATATAGAATTGTATTATAGTGCCCAAATATACAGAAGTGTTCATATAGTGTCCAATACTATAGAATTATTCATATAGGTCCACTATATAGATGGTTCATATATGCCCAATATATATGAATTGGTCATATAGTGTCCAATATAGAGAATTGCTTATATATTGTCAATATATTAGATTGTTTAGATAGTGTCCAATATATAAGAATTTTAGATAGTGTCCAATATATAGAATGTGTTTAGATGTTCCAAATATAGAGAAGTTCACATAGTGTCCAATATATAGAATTGTTCATACAGTGTCCAATATATGGAATTGTTCATATGGCGTCCAATATACAGAATTGTTCATATAGTGTCCAATATATAGAATTGTTCATATAGTGTCCACTATATAGAATTGTTCATACAGAGTGCCTAATACAGAAGTTTCAATAGGTGTCCAATATATAGAATTATTCATATAGTGTCCACTACATAGGAATTGTTCATAAGTGCCCCAATATATAGAATTGTTTATATGGTCCAATATATAGAATGCTTATATGTGTCTAATATATAGAATTGTTTAGATAGGGTTAAATATATAGAATTGTTTTAGATAGTATCCAATATATAGAATTTGTTTAGATTTTGTCCAATATACTAGAAATTTTCAGATAGGTTCCAATATATAGAATGGTTCATATAGTGTCCAAATATATAGGAATTGTTTCATTTATGGCGTCCAATAACAGAATGTTCATTAGTGCCAAGATATAGAATTGTTCATATAAGGTCCAATATATAGAATTGTCTATTATAGTGTCCAAAATAGAATGTTCATATAGGCAATATATATATTTAGATAGTGTCCAATAATAGTATTGATTATTAGTGTCCCATTTATTGAATTGTTCCTATATTGCTAATATATTAGAATTGTTCATATAGTGTCCAATATACAGGAAATTGTTCAGATAGTTTCCAAATTATATAGAATGTTCATATAGTGTCCAATATACAGACTTGTTCATATAGTGTCCAAATATATAATTGTTCATATAGTGTCCACTATATAGAATTGTTCATATAGTGCCCAATAATAGAATTGTTCATATAGTGTCCAATATACAGAATTGTTCATATAGTGTCCCAATATATAGAATTGTTCATATAGTGTCCCAAATACAGAAGGTGTTCATATAGTGTCCAATATATAGAATAGTTCATATAGTGTCCACTATATAGAATTGTTCATATAGTGTCCAATATATAGAATTGTTCATATAGTGTCAATATATAGAATTGCTTATAGTTCATATATGAATTGTAGATAGTGTCCAATATATAGATTGTTTAGATAGTGTCCAATATATAGAATTTGTTTAGATAGTGTCCAATTATAGAATTGTTTAGATGTGTCTATATATAGAATTGTTCATTAGTGTCCATATATAGAATTGTTATATAGTGTCCAATATATACAGAAGTGTTCATTATAGTGTCAATTATAGAATTATTCATATTAGTGTCCAATATATATAGAATTGTTCTATAGTGTCCATATACAGAATTGTTCATATAGTGTCCAATATTAGAATTGTTCGCATATGGTCCAATATACAGAAGTGTTCATATAGTGTCCAATATATAGAAATTATTCATTAGTGTCCACTATATTAGAATTGTTCATATAGTGCCCAATATATAGATTGTTCATATAGTGTCAATATATAGAATGCTTATATAGTGTCTAATATTAGAATTGTTTAGTAGTGTCCAATATATAGAATTGTTTAGATAGTGTCCAATATATAGAATGTTTTAGATAGTGTCCAATATTAGAAATTGTTAGATAGTGTCCAAATATAATGTTAGATATGTCCAATATATATAGAATGTTCATATAGTGTCCAAATATAGAATTGTCATATAGTGTCAATATATAGAATTTTTAGACAGTGTCCAATATATGGAATGTCATTTGAGTGTCCAATATAAAGAATTTTTCAGATAGTGTCCAATTTATAGGATTGTTCAGATAGTGTCCAAATATAGAATTGTTCATATAGTGTCCACTATGTAGAATTGTTCATATAGTGTCCAATATATAGAATTGTTCATATAGTGTCCAATATATAGAATTGTTTATTTAGTGTCCAATATATAGTATTGATTATATAGTGTCCATTATATAGAATTGTTCCCATATTGTCTAATATATAGAATTGTTCATATAGTGTCCAATATACAGAATTGTAGATAGTTTCCAATATATAGAATTGTTCAGATAGGGTCCAATATACAGACTTGTTTATATAGTGTCCATATATATAATTGTTATATAGTGTCCACTAATAGAATTGTCATATAGTGCCCAATAATAGAATTGTTCATATAGTGTCCAATATACAGAATTGTTCATATAGTGTCCAATATATATAGAATTGTTCATATAGTGTCCAATATACAGAAGTGTTCATATAGTGTCCAATATATAGAATAGTTCATATAGTGTCCACTATATAGAATTGTTCATATAGTGCCCAATGTATAGAATTGTTCATATAGTGTCCAATATATAGAATTGTTCATATAGTGTCCAATATACAGAATTGTTCATATAGTGTCCAATATACAGAATTGTTCATATAGTGTCCAATATAGAATTGTTCAGATAGTATCCAAATATATAGAATTGTTCAATAGTGTCCATATATAGAATTGTTCATATAGTGTCCAATATATAGAATTGTTCATATTGTGTCCAATATACAGAATTGTTCATATAGTGTCCAATATATAGAATTGTATATATAGTGTCCAATATACAGACGTGTTCATATAGTGTCCAATATATAGAATTACATATAGTGTCCACTATATAGAATTGTTCATATAGTGCCCAATATATAGAATTGTTCATATAGTGTCCAATATATAGAATTGCTTATATAGTGTCTAATAGATAGAATTGTTTAGATAGTGTCCAATATATAGAATTGTTTAGATAGTGTCCAATATATAGAATTGTTTAGATGGTGTCCAATATATAGAATTGTTTAGATAGTGTCCAATATATAGAATTGTTTAGATAGTGTCCAAATTAGAATTGTTTAGATAGTGTCCAATATATAGAATTGTTCATATAGTGTCCAATATATAGAATTGTTCATATAGTGTCCAATATATAGAATTGAATGTAGACAGTGTCCAATATATGGAATTGTTCATTTAGTGTCCAATATAAAGAATTTTTCAGATAGTGTCCATTTATAGGATTGTTCAGATAGTGTCCAATATATAGAATTGTTCATATAGTGTCCAATATAGAATTGGTATTAGGTCCAATTTAGATTGTCATATAGTGCCAATATATACAATTGTTTAGATAGTGTCCAATATATGGAATTGTTTTTTAGTGTCCAATATACAGATTGTTCAAGATAGTGTCCATATATAGAATTGTTCATATAGTGTCCAATATATAGAATTGTTCATATAGTGTCCCATATATAGAATTGTTCATATAGTGTCCAATATATAGAATTGTTTAGATAGTGGTCCAATATATGGAATTGTTAATTTAGTGTCCAATATACAGAATTGTTCAGATAGTGTCCAATATACAGAATTGTTCATATAGTGTCTCCAATATATAGAATTGTTCATATAGTGTCCAATATATAGAATTGTTCATATAGTGTTTTCAGCCTAAAGGTCTATATGAAGGATAAAGGAAACCAGAATATGAAAATAAACAGATAACAAATGGGGTCACATCTTGTACTTGATTTAGACTCTTTGGGGCTATAGTAGATAATTGAAAGATCTCAATACAAATACAGGTAATCCAGTCAGTTCCACCGCTCAGGCGTACCCAATCCTGCATTGTTACCGCTACCACAAGATCCAATCAGAAAAGTAAATAGACAGTTAGGTACATAGAAGTCTTTACTTGATAACATGTGTCACGTTATGACATGTTTTGAATGCACGTGTTATTTTTCAGTAATTTAAATATCCATTTGGCCTCGTTTTTTCAAAAGTAAATTATCCAAATCGCCACCTCAGATATTGTACAGTAAGTGTCTGTCCCACCAGTGATCACACTTCATCCATCATGTTTAGCATTTCTAATATTAGAAAGATGGCAGCTCAATCTCTCTTTTATAAAAGCAGATGGACCACATCCTATTACAATTAGAACATTTCCTTACCTTATATTGTCATTCTGTCTCATATACCTACAAAATGTCCAGGTTCCCTATTTACACATCCAGCGTAACGTAAACAGGTTTACAGATCTCTCACAATGGATAGTGCGAAGCCTATCAGATAGATTTCAAGTACTTCTCACTGTCATTGGTATTAGTAATAGGATATGTCCACCCCAAATTCATATTTGATATACTGAGAAGCCCCCAAAACCTTAAGATTGTTAAACTCACACTGCCCAGAACTGCACACAAAGCTAGTTATTCAGCCTGATCCCTGCAATCTGCTGAGAGCAGGGAAAGATCTGATGTCACTAATAAATAAGGTAGGGTGAGAATTAGGCCTCACAGCTCCCCTCAGAGCTTTCAGACATGCTCAGATGAGCTTTCCACTGCTCTCAGGTAATTCATTAGTCATTGGCCGTGACATGATACATCATGGTTCAAACAGGAAGTGAATGCAGTTTTCTAGTATCTGATACTTGGATCAGGCTGAGTAATTTGTTTTTTGTGCATTTTTGGGCAGGGTAACTATAACGATCTTAGGGGTTTGGGGGCTTCTCTATCAGAATATCAGATGTCATGTTGGGCGTGGACATGTCCTTTATGCACTGCAGCTAAGACATTATAAACTGCAGCTAAGACATTATATTCTGCAGCTAAGACATTATATACTGCAGATAAGACATTATATACTGCAGCTAAGACATTATATACTGCAGCTAAGATATTATATACTGCAGCTAAGATATTATATACTGCAGCTAAGACATTATATACTGCAGCTAAGATATTATATACTGCAGCTAAGACATTATAAACTGCAGCTAAGACATTATAAACTGCAGCTAAGACATTATATACTGCAGATAAGACATTATATACTGCAGATAAGTCATTATAAACTGCAGCTAAGACATTATATACTGCAGCTAAGACATTATATACTGCCAGCGATCCGCCACCCAGCCCGCCACATTAATACTGAAGCTAAGACAGATTATAACTTGCAGCTAAGACATTATATACTGCAGCTAAGACATTATAAACTGCAGCTAAGACATTATATAAATCGGCCAAATAACTAGAAATATGGGAATTACAACTTCTCTAGAGTCACCATTTCAATTCATCAACATAATCTGCTTAATAACATGGTCTATTTTCCAAACTTTAGAGAGAACAACATAACCTGACTTTACTGTACTTAGGCTGGTGGGGCATGGGTGGAGTGAGGACAATTGCTATTTTTTCTGGGGGAGGGGGGCTCTCTAAGTTTGGAAGTTGGGAGATATGGAAAAGTCAATACACATCTGAAGAGCTGTGGTCACTCAATATGGTTTCAAGACCACACATGTCGATGTACAATTGTTCTATCTCACATCAAACCAGTAAAATAACATTATGAAAAGACTGAGAGTCTTGTGTTTTGCCAGTTAGAACCCTCTAGATGTATAACATTTCCTTAATATTTGTGCACAGGCTAAATATAGGAACATGGTTTGCAATGATATTTATCATCAACCTAATTAAAATTTGGGTGATACAACTGGTCAATGGAGGTTGACAGAAAAGCCAAATATAGAGGATCAATCTTGTAACTTATTATAGAATCATTGTGGTCAATCTTTAGTGGTGAAGGCTTGTGACTGTTACTAATTTCTTAATGCCATTTGGTTTCTGACCTTTACAGATCAGTTATGGAGCTACAGACCCTTTGCTCAATGACAGGTCCACCTTCCCGTATCTCTATCGCACAGTCCAGAGTGATGAATCTATTTATTTGGCTTTGGGCAAATTCCTGAAATATTTTGGCTGGACCTGGGTTGGAATTATTACAACCGATGATATTACAGGATTTGGAGAGCAGCAACGCCTTATAAAATATCTCTACCATGAAGGCATCTGTGCAGAGTATATAATGCAGGTTTATATTAGGGGGTTTAAAGGTGATTTAAACCTAGAGGAAAAAAAAAACGCCATTCGGCAATATAATAGCAGTGTTATTATACTTTGTGGAAAAGCCACTAGAAGTTTTCTCATGGCAGTAATAGTTTTATTTACTGGGCTTAGTGAAAAGACATTTATCCTTTCCCCCACTTTAGTAAATAACGATCTATTTATACTTTTCTACCCAAAGATGTTTAATAACAGCCTTGCCTTTCAGCAAGTTTATCATTATGATCTGAATACTCCTGAAATGCTAAACTTTACAAAAAATCTCCATCCCTCCAAGTATCCGGGAGACAATTTACTTGAAGATCTTTGGATGATTTATCTTTCATGTTTATCGACGGACCAAAAGAAAAATGCTCAACACAATAAAATGTATCCTAACATTCTGTACAACTGCACAGGAAAGGAACGGATCACCGACTACTTCTTTTATGGCATGTTGAACAATTCTCCCCAAGTACATCTTGCAGTTGATCTTCTATCTCATGCGCTTCACATTATGAACGTTGACCTTGGGGGCGCATTTGAAAAGGTCAAAAAAATATCAAAGTTCATGCAACGGGTAATTCTTTATGACAACCTTTCTTCCTAGCAGCAATTTGCCGCTTTCCTCCAGTACTTTGTTCACAGTAAATATATAATTAAGCCAGGGGCATACCTGCTGGTGAGATCTTGGAGGCCGGGCCCCTGACCCCCCCCTCCAAGATCTCTTCTGCGATCAGCCATTTTTAAACAGCTCATGTTTTATATATGAAACATACGTGCGATCAGCTGTTTAAAAGACCAGACCTAAATTTCCGGTTCAGTTTTGAAAATTCGGGTCTGGTCTTTTAAACAGCTGATCGCACGTATGTTTCATTCATTCATATCAGCTGTTTAAAAATGGCTGATCGCAGAAGAGATCTTGGGCTTGTAGTGGGCCCTACTACTGTCCGGGGGAACCCCGCAGTCTCAGGGGTTGCGGGGCGGTAAATATGACACTGCCTTAAGCCAATGTGTTGTTATTTTGGCAGTATGTGAAGGATCATTATCATTTTGGAAGTGAAAGACCTACCCATGTGTACTTACCTAGCAGAGAGATGCAGGTTTAGGGGTACTGGGAAAAACATTTAACCCTTTCACCCTGACCAAAATTGAAATACCCCAACACAACGTAAAGCCGACACCCAGTGTCTTTTTGCATAGAGCAAATAAGAATGAATTTGGCAGTTTTTCATAGGTTTCTGCCATACAAACAAGCAATTGCCACATGTAGACATTGACTATTCCTAGAAGTGAAGCCTTGGAAAACATTTAAAGTGCCTCTGGAAACATCCCTAGTTCAATCATCCAGTTAGGATGTGTTTGTGATGATAAATACCTTCTATTTCGTAATGGTGGCCTTAACGTACTCAGAACAATAACTAAAGTCTCTAAAACTTTATCTTGGAGCCCTCTGTGATTAAACTATTGGCTACTAGAAGCAGTTTTATTCTAGGGGTATTTTTCAGGTAATGTCAGATAGGGAAATTAGCTCAATATATGGTCAGGCAGCTGATTGATTGCATGTGAACATGTTACCAAACAATGTAATTTCAATTATTTTTACCAATTTTATATAACACAGAGACCTTACTAAATCAGTGATGGACAGTTCTGTTAGTCCCAGTAAAAACCTGTAACCTGGACAAGGCTGTTACAATTAGATGTTGTTTTGAAATAATCTCTTGTGCACATTCTACCATCTTTTTGTCATACAAACCCTCCATTTTGCTTTGTAACTACCCTGGATAAAACATAATCCAACTCAATGATACAATTGTTGGCTGGAGGTAATCTAGTTCTCCTCTTGCCAAGGAAAACTTTCTGCCCAATCAATCAATCTACACATCTTTAATTCCAGCTTCCCACCACCATCCTTAGCTATTTGCATTTCCCTATACTGTTTCATTGCCGATTGTGCCTTTAAGAGCTTTTATGATGTTTTGACTCCATTTTTAGTTTAATAAATAAATATACTGGTGCATACAAGCTATTAGCCTTCTGAACCTTTCCATTTTCTAATGAACAGTTACACCGTTACCTGAAAATACTAAAGTACGAAACCCCAAAAAGCAAACACGTGTCTTTTAATGAAAATGGTGAATTTATTTCTGGGTATGGGATCTATAACTACATTATACCTCCTTCTCTAAATGTAATAAGAAAAAGAGTTGGTGGGATCTCAAATCAAGGACCATCAGATCAGCAGATACAAATCAATCCAGAATTAATAACATGGAAGGTAAACAACACGGTAAGAATATTATTATTCTTTATAGTAAACAGAATGTAGACTTGGATTCCATTTTAACCACAAACTTCCCAACCATTCCATTTTGGCCTGGGCAGCCCTATTTTGTCCTTTTGAATGGAATGGAGAGAGCTTGGTGGTATAGTGTTGAGCTAGATGGCCACTAGTATACCAGTTTTTTTTCCCATTGGGGTATTGGGAGGTGAGTAATTATTGTTCTGCCCTTTGACTGATAACTGTAGCAACAAAATAACAAACATATTAGTGGGCATTATAGCTGCTTACCAGGAGAGGTCACTCCTTTCAATTGATGTAGGAAAAGGTGATGTTCTGTGCTGGGTAACCATTTGGAAATAAAAAGTAACAAAAGTGGTATAAAGGTGGTACCTTAATTGGCTAACTAAGATTATATATATATATATAGCAGTCAATTGCAGGCACTCCTTCACTCACCCTTTATCCCTTTATGGCCCAGGTGCTACTGTGTGATCCACGTATATATCTCTAGTAATATTCAGTTCACACTTGGGAACCTTTCAACAATTTTTATTGTATACACACATTCATATCTGAGTCACAGCAACATTTCCATCCTGGACACGGACCTTTCTCAAGCCAACAGAATATATATATATTGTGCACAGTGGAAATTATGTATGTATGTTTCGTTATGTGTGGATACAGTGGATATAAAGCATTTACACCGGGATAAATTTATTTGTTACTCAAATAGTCATCAGCATCCGGGGGAACCAAATAGGATGAACCTGCAGGTCTGAGAATAGACCCAGGCAATCCTGCCACAATGTGTGGTTAAAACTAAACAGCTCCATTGGGTGACCTGAGACCCTATACAGGATCCAGATTAACATGCTATGTTCTAAATACATACTAATTTTTTTTTTTATTAGTATTTACCACAGAAAGTTCCAGAGTTACAGTCACTATGGGGTTAGGACTTGGGAGCACAATATACTGATTAGCTTTATAGAATAAGGTGAGGTGGGGTTAAAGGAGCTAAAAGCTCCCCATAAAGTATAAAATTAAATATAGCCTTCTTATAATAGAGGTTACCTCACCGCCTCATGTTATTATAATAGCATTGTCCTAATATATATATATAAACAAATATTTCTCACTCTCAGTTATTGCAAAGTAGCATCCTTTATATCCTCTTTCAAACATACTTATCCCATTCACATGGGACCTCTTAGCAGTCAAAGGGGTGGGGTTTTAAGATCCAATTTGACTATCTCATATTAAAACAGGAATCTCAGCTTTGTATATTTTTTTATAATTGGTATACTCGCCCATAATGCCCAACAGTTACATTTTAACATATATTGGAGTTGTATAAGACACACGTCCATCTAATCAACCTTTATACCCTACCCATAATGTCTGCATAACAGTTACATAGTAACATAGTATTGGGGGTTATATAAAGACATACGTCCATCTAGTCCAACCTTTATACCTTACCCATAATGTCTGTATAACAGTTACATAGTAACATAGTATTGGAGGTTGTATAAGACATATGTCCATCTAGTCCAACCTTTATACCCTACCCATAAGGTCTGTATAACAGTTCCATAGTAACATAGTATTGGAGGTTGTATAAAGGCATACGTCCATCTAGTCCAACCTTTATACCCTCCCCATAATGTCTGTATAACAGTCACATAGTAACATAGTATTGGAGGTTGTATAAAGACACACATCCATCTAGTCCAACCTTTATACCCCCACCCATAATGTCTGTATAACAGTTACATGATAACATAGTATTGGAGATTGTATAAAGACATACGTCCATCTAGTCCACCCTTTAATACCCTACCCATATTGTCTGTAAACAGTTACATAGTAACATAGTATTTGAGGTTTTATAAGACATACGTCAATCTAGTCCAACCTTTATACCCTACCCATAATGTCTGTCTAACAGTTACATAGTACATAGTATTGGAGGTTGTATAGGGACATACGTCCATCTAGTCCAACCTTTAACCTTACCCATGATGTCTGTATAACAGTTCCATAGTAACATAGTATTGGAGGTTGTATAAAGACATACGTCCATCTAGTCCAACCTTTATACCCTACCCATAATGTCTGTATAACAGTCACATAGTAACATAGTATTGGAGGTTGTATAAAGACACACGTCCATCTAGTCCAACCTTTATACCCTACCCATAATGTCTGTATAACAGTTACATAGTAACATAATTGGAGGTTGTATAAAGACATACGTCCATCTTGTCCAACCTTTATACCCTACCCTAATGTCTGTCTAACAGTTACATAGTAACATAGTATTGGAGGTTGTATAGAGACAAACGTCCATCTAGTCCAACCTTTATACCCTACCCATAATGTCTGTATAACAGTTACACAGTAACATAGTATTGGAGATTGTATAAGACATACGTCCATCTAGTCCAGCCTTTATACCCTACCCATAATGTCTGCATAACGTTACATAGTAACATAGTATTGGGGGTTATATAAAGACATACGTCCATCTAGTCCAACCTTTATACCTTACCCATAATGTCTGTATAACAGTTACAGTAACATAGTATTGGGAGTTGTATAAAGACATGTCCATCTAGTCCAACCTTTACACCCTACCCATAATGTCTGTATAACGTTTCCATATTAACTAGTATTGGAGGTTGTATAAAGGCATACGTCCATCTAGTCCAACCTTTATACCCACCCCATAATGTCTGTATACCAGTCCACATAGTAACATAGTATTGGAGGTTGTATAAAGAAATACGTCCATCTAGTCCAACCTTTATACCCTACCCATAATGTCTGTATAACAGTTCCATAGTAACATAGTATTGGAGGTTGTATAAAGACACACGTCCATCTAGTCCAACCTTTATACCCTACCCATAATGTCTGTATAACAGTTACATAGTAACATAGTATTGGAGGTTGTATAAAGACATACGTCCATCTAGTCCACCCTTTATACCCTACCCATATTGTCTGTATAACAGTTACATAGTAACATAGTATTTGAGGTTTTATAAAGACATACGTCAATCTAGTCCAACCTTTATACCCTACCCATAATGTCTGTCTAACAGTTACATAGTAACATAGTATTGGAGGTTGTATAGGGACATACGTCCATCTAGTCCAACCTTTATACCTTACCCATGATGTCTGTATAACAGTTCCATAGTAACATAGTATGGAGGTTGTATAAAGACAACGTCCATCTAGTCCAACCTTTATACCCTACCCATAATGTCTGTATAACAGTCACATAGTAACATAGTATTGGAGGTTGTATAAAGACACACGTCCATCTAGTCCAACCTTTATACCCTACCCATAATGTCTGTATAACAGTTACATAGTAACATAGTATTGGAGGTTGTATAAAGGCATACGTCCATCTAGTCCAACCTTTATACCCTCCCCATAATGTCTGTATAACAGTCCATAGTAACTAGATTGGAGGGTTGTATAAGACACACATCCATCTAGTCCAACTTTATACCCCACCCATAATGTCTGTATAACATTTACATAGTAACATAGTATTGGAGATTGTATAAAGACATACGTCCATCTAGTCCACCCTTTATACCCTACCCATATTGTCTGTATAACAGTTACATAGTAACATAGTATTTGAGGTTTTATAAAGACATACGTCAATTTAGTCCAACCTTTATACCCTACCTAATTGTCTGTCTAACAGTTACATAGTAACATAGTATTGGAGGTTGTATAGGGACATACGTCCATCTAGTCCAACCTTTATACCTTACCCATGATGTCTGTATAACAGTTCCATAGTAACATAGTATTGGAGGTTGTATAAAGACATACGTCCATCTAGTCCAACCTTTATACCCTACCCATAATGTCTGTATAACAGTCACATAGTAACAAGTATTGGAGGTTGTATAAAGACACACGTCCATCTAGTCCAACCTTATACCCTACCCATAATGTCTGTATAACATTTACATAGTAACATAGTATTGGAGGTTGTATAAGACATACGTCCATCTTGTCCAACCTTTATACCCTACCCATAATGTCTGTCTAACATTACATAGTAAACATAGTATTGGAGGTTGTATAGAGACAAACGTCCATCTAGTCCAACCTTTATACCCTACCCATAATGTCTGTATAACAGTTACACAGTAACATAGTATTGGAGATTGTATAAGACATACGTCCATCTAGTCCAGCCTTTATACCCTACCCATATTGTCTGCATAACAGTTACATAGTAACATAGTATTGGGGGTTATATAAAGACATACGTCCATCTAGTCCAACCTTTATACCTTACCCATAATGTCTGTATAACAGTTACATAGTAACATAGTATTGGAGGTTGTATAAAGACATACGTCCATCTAGTCCAACCTTTACACCCTACCCATAATGTCTGTATAACAGTTCCATATTAACATAGTATTGGAGGTTGTATAAAGGCATACGTCCATCTAGTCCAACCTTTATACCCACCCCATAATGTCTGTATAACAGTCACATAGTAACATAGTATTGGAGGTTGTATAAAGAAATACGTCCATCTAGTCCAACCTTTATACCCTACCCATAATGTCTGTATAACAGTTCCATAGTAACATAGTATTGGAGGTTGTATAAAGACACACGTCCATCTAGTCCAACCTTTATACCCTACCCATAATGTCTGTATAACAGTTACATAGTAACATAGTATTGGAGGTTGTATAAAGACATACGTCCATCTAGTCCACCCTTTATACCCTACCCATATTGTCTGTATAACAGTTACATAGTAACATAGTATATGAGGTTTTATAAAGACATACGTCAATCTAGTCCAACCTTTATACCCTACCCATAATGTCTGTCTAACAGTTACATAGTAACATAGTATTGGAGGTTGTATAGGGACATACGTCCATCTAGTCCAACCTTTATACCTTACCCATGATGTCTGTATAACAGTTCCATAGTAACATAGTATTGGAGGTTGTATAAAGACATACGTCCATCTAGTCCAACCTTTATACCCTACCCATAATGTCTGTATAACAGTCACATAGTAACATAGTATTGGAGGTTGTATAAAGACACACGTCCATCTAGTCCAACCTTTATACCCTACCCATAATGTCTGTATAACAGTTACATAGTAACATAGTATTGGAGGTTGTATAAAGACATACGTCCATCTTGTCCAACCTTTATACCCTACCCATAATGTCCGTCTAACAGTTACATAGTAACATAGTATTGGAGGTTGTATAGAGACAAACGTCCATCTAGTCCAACCTTTATACCCTACCCATAATGTCTGTATAACAGTTACACAGTAACATAGTATTGGAGAATGTATAAGACATACGTCCATCTAGTCCAGCCTTTATACTCTACCCATAATGTCCTGCATAACAGTTACATAGTAACATAGTATTGGGGGTTATATAAAGACATACGTCCATCTAGTCCAACCTTTATACCTTACCCATAATGTCTGTATAACAGTTACATAGTAACATAGTATTGGAGTTGTATAAAGACATACGTCCATCTAGTCCAAACTTTATACCCTACCCATAATGTCTGTATAACAGTTCCATAGTAACATAGTATTGGAGGTTGTATAAAGGCATACGTCCATCTAGTCCAACCTTTATACCCACCCCATAATGTCTGTATAACAGTCACATAGTAACATAGTATTGGAGGTTGTATAAAGACACACGTCCATCTAGTCCAACCTTTATACCCTACCCATAATGTCTGTATAACAGTTACATAGTAACATAGTATTGGAGGTTGTATAAAGACATACGTCCATCTAGTCCACCCTTTATACCCTACCCATATTGTCTGTATAACCGTTACATAGTAACATAGTATTTGAGGTTTTATAAAGACATACGTCAATCAAGTCCAACCTTTATACCCTACCCATAATGTCTGTCTAACAGTTACATAGTAACATAGTATTGGAGGTTGTATAGAGACATACGTCCATCTAGTCCAACCTTTATACCTTACCCATAATGTCTGTATAACAGTTACATAGTAACATAGTATTGGAGATTGTATAAGACATACGTCCATCTAGTCCAACCTTTATACCCTACCCATAATGTCTGCATAACAGTTACATAGTAACATAGTATTGGGGGTTATATAAAGACATACGTCCATCTAGTCCAACCTTTATACCTTACCCATAATGTCTGTATAACAGTTACATAGTAACATAGTATTGGAGGTTGTATAAAGACATACGTCCATCTAGTCCAACCTTTATACCCTACCCATAATGTCTGTATAACAGTTCCATAGTAACATAGTATTGGAGGTTTATAAAGCATACGTCCATCTAGTCCAACCTTTATACCCTCCCCATAATGTCTGTATAACAGTCACATAGTAACATAGTATTGGAGGTTGTATAAAGACACACATCCATCTAGTCCAACCTTTATACCCCACCCATAATGTCTGTATAACATTACATAGTAACATAGTATTGGAGGTTGTATAAAGACATCACGTCCATCTAGTCCACCCTTTATACCCTACCCATTTGTCTGTATAACAGTTACATAGTAACATAGTATTTGAGGTTTTATAAACATACGTCATCTAGTCCAACCTTTATCCCCTACCCATAATGTCTGTCTAACAGTTACATAGTACCATAGTATTGGAGGTTTGTATAGGGACATACGTCCATCTAGTCCAACCTTTATACCTTACCCATGATGTCTGTATAACAGTTCCATAGTAACATAGTATTGGAGGTTGTATAAAGACATACGTCCATCTAGTCAACCTTTATACCCTACCCATAATGTCTGTAATACAGTCACATAGTAACATAGATTGAGTTGTATAAAGACACACGTCCATCTAGTCCAACCTTTATACCTACCCATAATGTCTGTATGACAGTTTACATAGTAACATAGTATTGGAGGTTGTATAAAGCTCTACGTCCATCTTGTCCAACCTTTATACCCTACCCATAATGTCTGTCTACAGTTCATAGTAACATATTATTGAGGTTGTATAGAGACAACGTCCATCTAGTCCAACCTTATACCCTACCCATATGTCTGTATAACAGTTCACAGTAACATAGTATGGAGATTGTATAAGACATACGTCCATCTAGTCCAGCCTTTATACCCTACCCATAATGTTCTGCATAACAGTTACATAGTAAACTAGTTTGGGTGTATATAAGACATACGTCCATCTATCCAACCTTTACCTTACCCATATGTCTGTATAACAGTTACATAGTAAACATAGTATTGGGAGGTTGTATAAAGACATACGTCCATCTAGTCCAACCTTTATACCCTACCCATAATGTCTGTATAACAGTTCCATAGTAACTAGTATTGGAGGTTGTATAAGGCATACGCCATCTAGTCCAACCTTTATACCCACCCCATAATGTCGGTATAACAGTCACATAGTAACATAGTATTGGAGGTTGTATAAAGAAATACGTCCATCTAGTCCAACCTTATACCCTACCCATAATGTCTGTATAACAGTTCCATATTAACATAGTATTGGAGGTTGTATAAAGACACACGTCCATCTAGTCCAACCTTTATACCCTACCCATAATGTCTGTATAACAGTTACATAGTAACATAGTATTGGAGGTTGTATAAAGACATACGTCCATCTAGTCCACCCTTTATACCCTACCCATATTGTCTGTATACAGTTACATAGTAACATAGTATTGAGGTTTTTATAAGACATCCGTCAATCTAGTCCAACCTTTATACCCTACCCATAATGTCTGTCTAACAGTTACATAGTAACATAGTATTGGAGTGTATAGGGACATACGTCCATCTAGTCCAACCTTTATACCTTACCCATGATTTCTGTATAACAGTTCCATTAGTAACATAGTATTGGAGGTTGTATAAAGACATACGTCCTCTAGTCCAACCTTTATACCTACCCATAATGTCTGTATAACATTCACTAGTAACATAGTATTGGAGGTTGTATAAAGACATACGTCCATCTAGTCCAACCTTTATACCCTACCCATAATGTCTGTATAACGTTCCAATGCTATAGTATTGGAGGTTGTATAAAGACACACGTCCATCTAGTCCACCTTTATACCCTACCCATAATGTCTGTATAACAGTTACATAGTAACATAGTATTGGAGGTTGTATAAAGACATACGTCCTCTAGTCCACCCTTTATACCCTACCCATATTGTCTGTATAACAGTTACATAGTAACATAGTATTTGAGGTTTATAAAGACATACGTCAATCTAGTCCAACCCTTTATACCCTACCCATATGTCTGTCTAACAGTTTAAATAGTAACATAGTATTGGAGGTTGTATAGGGACATACTCCATCTAGTCCAACCTTTATACCTTACCCATGATGTCGTATAACAGTTCCATAGTAACATAGTATTGGAGGTTGTATAAAGACATACGTCCACTAGTCCAACCTTTATACCCTACCCATAATGTCTGTATAACAGTCCATAGTACATAGTATGGAGGTTGTATAAAGACACACGTCCATCTAGTCCAACCTTTATACCCTACCCATAATGTCTGTATAACAGTTACATAGTAACATAGTATTGGAGGTTGTATAAGACATACGTCCATCTTGTCCAACCTTTATACCCTACCCATAATGTCTGTCTAACAGTTACATAGTAACATAGTATTGGAGGTTGTATAAGACAACCGTCCCTCTAGTCCAACCTTTATACCCTACCCATAATGTTCTGTATAACAGTTACACATTAACATGTATTGGAGATTGTGATAAGACATACGTCCATCAGTCCAGCCTTTATACTCACCCATAATGTCTGCATAACAGTTACATAGTAACATAGTATGGGTGTTATATAAAGACATACGTCCATCTAGTCCAACCTTTATACCTTACCCATAATGTCTGTATAACAGTTACATAGTAACATAGTATTGGAGTTTGTATAAAGACATACGTCCATCTAGTCCAACCTTTATACCCTAACCCATAATGTCTGTATAACAGTTCCATAGTAACATAGTATTGGAGGTTGTATAAAGGCATACGTCCATCTAGTCCAACCTTTATACCCCCCCATAATTGCTGTATAACAGTCAATGTAACATAGTTTGGAGGTTGTATAAAGACACACGTCCATCGTTCCAACCTTTATACCCTACCATAATGTCTGTATAACAGTTACATAGTACACATAGTTTGGAGGTTGTATAAAGACATACGTCCATCTAGTCCCCCTTTATACCCCTACCCATATGTCTGTATACAGTTACATAGTAACATAGTATTTGAGGTTTTATAAAGACATACGTCATCAAGTCCAACCTTTATCCCCTACCCATAATGTCGTGTCTAACAGTTACATATAACATAGTATTGGAGGTTGTATAGAGACATACGTCCTCTCGTCCAACCTTTATACCTTACCCCTAATGTCTGTATAACAGTTACATAGTAACATAGTATTGGAGATGGTATAAGACAACGTCCATCTAGTCCACACCTTTATACCCTACCCATAATGTCTGCATAACAGTTACATAGTAACATAGTATTGGAGGTTATATAAAGACATACGTCCATCTAGTCCAACCTTTATACCTTACCCATAGAGTCTGTATAACAGTACATAGTAACATAGTATTGGAGGTTGTATAAAGACATACGTCCATCTAATCAACCTTTATACCCTACCCATAATGTCTGTATAACAGTTCCATAGTAACATAGAATTGGAGATTGTATAAAGACATATGTCCATCTAGTCCAACCTTTATACCCTACCCATAATGTCTGTCTAACAGTCACATAGTAACATAGTATTGGAGGTTGTATAGAGACCACGTCCATCTAGTCCAACTTTTACCCTACCCATAATGTCTGTATAACAGTTACATAGTAACACATAGTATTGGAGGTTGTATAAAGACATACATCCATCTAGACTACCTTTTTACCCTACCCATAATGTCTGTATAACAGTTACAAAGTACATAGTATTGGAGGTTGTAATAAAGACATACGTCCATCTAGTCCAACCTTATCCCCTACCCATAATGCTCTGTATAACAGTTACATAGTAACATAGTATTGGAGTTGTATAAGACATATGTCCATCTAGTCTAACCTTTATCCCTATCCATAATGTCTGTCTAACATTTACATAGTAACATAGTATTGGAGGTTGTATAAAGACATATCCATCGAGTCTACACCTTATTACCCTACCCATAATTCTGTATAACAGTTACTATAGTAACATAGTATTGGAGTTGTATAAAGACATACATCTCTGTCTAACCTTTTTACCCTACCCATAATGTCTGTATAACAGTTACAAAGTAACATAGTATTGGAGTTGTATAAAGACATACGCCATCATAGTCACCCTTTATACCCTACCCATATATCTGTATAAAAGTTACATATAATAGTAATTGAGGTTCACTAAAGACATACTCCATCTAGTCTCAACTTTTACACTCTACTCTTTAACCTACCTAACAGTGATCTACAGGTAGGCAAAAAAACAGCTAAAAAAAAAAAAGACGGGTGGGGTGGCAGTGGGGTGGGTGGGGGTATGGATTTCCTTCCGTGACTCCAAACTGCGGTCCGGAATCAATAAGTATCCCTGACAACCAGAACTACAGTATATGTATTAATACCAGTGATTCTCAATATTATATAGTATCCCTTGTAATCCTGAACCTACTACAGTATTATTATACCAGTATTCTCAAGATTATATAGTATTCCTTTCGCAACCAGAAATACAGTATTGTATTAATAACCAGTAATTCTCATATTATATAGTATCCCCGTACCAATCAGAACTACAGATATCATGTATTAATACCAAGTAATTCTGCATATTATATATATTACCATGTACTAACCAAACTACAGTATATGTATTAATACCAGTAAAATTCTCAATATTATATAGTATTCCTGTAACCAACCAGAACTACATCTAATTGTATTAGTACCAGTTTATTATAATATTATATAGTATCCCCGTACCAATCAGAACAGCAGTATAATTTATTAATCCAGGATTCTGAATATTAATATAGTATACCGTACCACCAGAAATACAGTATATGTATTATCCATTAATCTCAATATTTATAGTTAATCCCTGTACCACCAGACGAACTACAGTATATGTATAAAAGGGAGGGGGGGGGGGGGGATCTATATGTATAAAACATGAAAGATTGGGCATGCCCATTCCTGGCCCCTCTCAATTCAATATTATCTGTAATATACAGTATATCTATATAGAATAAAACATAGAAAAGATATCAAATTCACATTCCTAGGCCCCATACCATATCAAATATTACTGTTTACAGTAATATCATATACTATAAAAAACGTAGAAAAGATAATCAATACACAAAAAAACAAAGGGGGGAAAAAACACTCCAGCCCATACAATATCATATTATCTGTATGAAAATGACAGTTGAGGTATAGTAGTAGATAAACAGAGAAAAGATGAGCAATGTGACATTCCGAGCCCCATTATGCATATCATAGGAGTGGGGTGTGAAATAAACCGATAAACTAGACACATAGATGGTAGTATAGGACATCGAAAAGATAAGATCAAGAATGAAGTTGACACACCACGTGCCTGGGAGGGCCGCGCATACGGTTCCTGATTGATCGGGATAGACGTGAGCGAGAAGATCCATAGAAAAGAAATCAAGCAAAGGTCATTCCAGGCCGTCCATACAGTCATAGATCGGTATTACAGTTTCTATATGTAGAATAGGAAAGATAATCAATGGCCGGCATTTCTTTAAAACTAGTGAAACATGTCATGCAGATTTAATGTCAGGACATGTATTTTTTGAATCCAATCTGTATGAATCATGATAGACCTTTCTATTTCATAACCACAATCCTATTTTTTTCTGTGGTCCCATAAAACTCTACATCATGTTTGATGACTTATGTTTATTTTGGAAATGGCGTGCAACAAACTCCAAACGAGCGATCATTGCGTTATACAGATAAGGGAAGATCAGTGAGACCGGTACCAGCGTATTGGCGAGATTTCATCGCCTCGGGGGGAACCGACGGGGACAGGCGTCATGAACACGTCAGCTAGAGCCCGGCTCTTTATACACCCTCCTGTAGCCAGGGACACAGTTATCTGAACACTGGTGAGATCTTGGAATCTAAATTATTAGAAGAAATCACGGGGAATATTGTTTGGGGTTGTCTTCTCTAAAGGAATGGAACATTTTCACATTGAACGCTTGAACCCTTAAAAAATAATCCATTTTCAATCTTCGGATTTTCCGTAATCAAAAACGGAACAAAACTTCAGATTTATACCCATCTCTAGTGCAGAGGAGGCAGCAATTCAGAAAAAGCTGTCAATCATTGGTTGGATGTCACTTTGTCAACCGTTTTTGTAAAAGGATGGTGTGTACTTTCACAGAGATTTAACGGAAGATTTGCAGTCAGCTTCTATAATCTTGTAATTTTATTAAAAGCACAAGTGATAAACCAAGATTAGGATAAGGCTTGCGGGATAGATTTATAAATGCTGGCTAGAGCTCTTAAAGGACATCGCACCCCCAAACTAAAATTAACAAACCCATAATGGCCCCACTTGTAGTTTTAAAAAAAGTCTTACCATACATCTCGGCTCCTTATGGTTCTCCTGTAGTGCTTTCCAAAGTCCAGAAAACTGAAGAGTAGGAGCTGTCTTCCGTTCCAAAAGGTTTCTGTCTCTCCTCCTTGTCCTCTGATAGGACAGTGCCAAGCACAGAGGAGCCTTCCCACCCCCCTCTCACCACCCCGTATCCATCCATCCACCTAGCATAAAAATTGTACCGTATAATACTCGAGTATAAACCCGAGTTTTTCAGGCTGAAAAATCAGCCTGAAAACTCGGACTCGTTATACTCGAGTCAACAAGCTTACCTAGCATTCGGCAGCCCGAACAATCTTTCTCTCTACTGGCGCGCCGCCTGAACGTGAAGTGACGGTCCACGCTGCGCGCCAGTACAGGAATGGGGCCGCGCGGCTGCCGAATGCAGAGCAAGTTTACCTACCGGTTACCTGGCACACAGTCGCTCCCAGTAAAAGAAACTTACCAGCCTTACACAGGAAACCCTTCAGGTACAAACTGAAATCTATCTACCGTAATCTCTACCATTCTAGCTATCTATCTATCTCTCTTATCTCTGCCATTCTATCTATCTACTCTATATCTATCTCTATCTTCTATCCTAATGTATCTATCTTCTATCTATCCTCTACCATTCTATCTATCATCTAATCTCTGCTATTCTATCTATCTATCTATCTATCCTCTACCATTCTATCTATCTATCTATCTATCTATCTACCATTTCTATCTATCTAATCTCTACCATTCTAATCTATCTATCTATCTATCCCATTCTATCTGCTATTCTATCTATCTATCTATCCTCTACCATTCGATCTATCTATCTATCTATCTATACTATCTATCTATCTAATCTCTGCTATTTATCTATCTATCTATCCTCTATCCTCTACCATTCTATCTATCTATCTATCTATCTATCTATCTATCTATCTATCTATCTATCATGCCACCCTCACTTGGCATTCAAGATGTTTGGAAACTACAACTCCACACTAGATAAAGCATGCTGGGAGTTGTGTTTTCCAACCTCTTGAATGCCAAGTTTCTACCCTTCGGTTTATACTCTCAGTCAACACCTTTTATTAGGATTTTGCTGAAATTGGGTACCTTGGTTTTAACTCGGTGTCGGTTTATACCTTGAGTACATACGGTATTCTCTAGTGACTCTAGAGCATCCCTGCCCATCACAACCCGTCATTTGTTAATATAGATTTAGAAATCTACTATAGCCCTCATTCCCCACGGCGTTCTCCATTAATGCAGCTGCATCCTTGTGCTTGGCTGCCTCTCAGGACCTGACCGTCAGGGAGCCGGATCAGTGCGCCAGAGGATCAAGGGCTGTTATAGCGCTCTAAATCTTTTTTTGTTGGGGTGGGCAGGTTTTTTATTAGGGTGGATATGCCCTTTAAGAAAAGAAGTTTCCCGACAATATATAGAATTGTTAAGATAGTGTCAATATATAGAATGTTAGATAGGGTCTAATATATAGCAATGCTTCTCAGTTTCCAATATATTGAATTGTTCATATAGTGTAATGTTTAGAATTGTTCGATAGTGCTACAAATATAGAATGTTTAGATAGTGTTAATATATAGAATTGCTCATCTAGTGTCCAATATATCGAATTGTTCAATAGTGTCCAATATATAGAAATTGTTTATATTATGTACAATATAAGACTTGTTCAAATAGTGTCCAATATAGAATTGTTTAGATAGTGTACAAATATAGAAGGTTTAGATAGTGTCCAATGTATGGAAATTGTTCACATACTGTCCAATATATAGAATTGTTCATAGAGTGTCCAATAATAGAATTGTCAGATAGTGATCCAATCCTCATAAAATTGTTCATAAAGTGTCCCATTATAGAAAATGTTCAGATAGTGTCCAATATATGCATTGTAGATTTAGTGATCCAATATATGAATTGCTCATATAGTGTCCAATATATAGATGTTTCATCAATGGTGTCCAAATATAGAATTGTTTAGGGATAGTGTCCATATATAGAATTGTGCAGATAGTGTCCAATATAACCAAGTGTTTAGATAGTGTCAATATATGGAATTGTTCATATTAGTTTCCAATATATAGTAATCGGCTTCATATAGTGTCTAATATATAGGAATCGTTCATATAGTGTCCAATATACAAGAATTGTTCAGTAGTGTCCAATATATAGAATTGTTAATAAGTGGCCAATATACAGAATGGAATTAATATAGTGTCCAATATATAGAATTGTTCATATAGTGTCAACTACATAGAATTGTTCATCAGTGCCCAATAAATCGAATTGTTCATATAGTGTCCAATATATAGACTGGTTTTGATAGTGCCAATGTATGGAATTTGTTCACATACTGTCAATCTATAGAATTGTGCATATAGTGTCCAATATATAGAATTGTTCGATAGTGTCCAATATATACAATTGTTTAGGATAGTGTCCAAATATGAATGTTCATATAGTTTCCAATATATAGAATGGTTCATATAGGGTCTAATATATAGAATTGTTCATATAGGTCCATATACAGAATTGTTCAGATAGTGTCAATATATAGAATTGTTCATATTAGGGTCCAATATACAGAATTGTTCATATAGTGTCCAATATATAAGAATTGTTCATATAGTGGCCACTACATAGAATTGTTCATATATTGCCCAATAAATAGAATTGTTCATATAGTGTCCAATATATAGAATTGTTTTGATAGTGTCCAATGTATGGAATTGTTCAACCATATGTCAATAGATAGAATTGTTCATATAGTGTCCACTATATAGAATTGTTCAGATAGTGTCAATATATATTTAGAGGGTTCCTATAGGGTCAAATTATAGAATTGTCAGATAGTGTCCATATATTGAATTGTTTTCCCCCCATCCCCCCCAAGATAGTGTCCAATATATAGATTGATCATATGTGTTCGGTCCAATATATATGAAGTGCTATATACAGGGAGATTGCAATAAAAGTTCTTATGTTCTTATGTAAATATAGGGCAATTTGCCCTAACCAATCAGATCTCATTTAAACATTGAAGCAACATCTGATTGGTTGGTGGCAAACTAGCACCATTTTAAATGATAAGACAACTTTTATAAATAACCACTAAAAGTGGCCCAATATATAGAATTGTTCCAAATGGTGTCCAATATATAGAATTTCTAGATAGGTGTCCAATATATAGAATTTCAGATAGGTCCAATCTCTCGAATCGTAGAGAGTTGTCCACTATATGAATTGTCGCTCGTGTCCAACCATAAGAATTGTTTAGATAGTGTCCAAGATATAAAATGTTCAGATAGTGTCCAATCTATAGAATTGTAATTAGATAGTGTCCAATATATAGAATTTCAGATAGTTCCCAATATATAGAATAGTTCTATATGTCTATATATAGAATTGTTCATATAGTGTCCAATATATACCGAATTGGTAGATAGTGTCCATATTATAGGAATTGTTCATATAGTGTCCCCCCAGATAAAGAAGTGTGCATATAGTGCCAATATATAGAATTTTCATGATAGGTCCATATATAGAATTGTTTCATATAGGCAATATATAGATTGTTTATATAGTGTCCAATATATAGAATGTTCAATAGTGTCCAAATATATAGAATTGTCATATGGCGTCCAATATATAGCATTGTTCATATAGTGTCCCAATATATAGAATGTTCATATAGTGCCAATAGATAGAATTGTTTATATATGTCCAATATAAAGAACTGTTTAGATAGTGTCCAATATATGGAATTGTTCGATTAGTGGTCCAATATATAGGAATGTTTTAGATAGGTGTCCAAAATTATAGAATGTTCAAGATAGTGTCCCAATATAGAATGTTTCGATAGTGTCAAATATATAAAAAATGTTCGATAGTGTCCAATCTATAGAATTGTTTAGTAGTGTCCAATATATAGATTTGTTCATATAGTCCCAATATATTAAGAATAGTTCATTATAGTGGTCTATATAAATGAATTGTTCATAAGGGTCCAATATACAGAATGTTAAGATATTGTCCCAAATATAAGATTTGTTAATATTAGTGTCCAATATACAGAATTGTTCATATAGTGTCCAATATATAGAATTGTCATATAGTGTCCACTAGATAGAATGTTCCATATAGGCCCAATATATAGAATTGTTTCATATGTGTCCAATAATAGAATTGTTAGGATATTGTCAAATAAATAGTATGATTATTATAGTGTCCAATAATAGATGTTCTAGATTGTCTAATATATAGGAATTGTTTCATATGTGGTCAATATACACAGAATTGTTTAGATTTCGATTTTTAGTTTCCAATAATAGGAATATTTCATTATGGTCCAATATACAGAATTGTTTCATATAGGTCCAATATATAGATTGTTTCATTAGGGTACAATATATAGAATTGTATTAGTGCCCAATATACAGAAGTGTGTTCATATAGTGTCCAATTATAGAATTATTCATATATGTCCACTAATAGAATTGTTCATATAGTGCCCATAATATTTCTTAAGCATGTTAATATAGGTCCATATATAGAATTGTTAAGATTAGTGTAAATATATAGAATGGTTTAGATAGTGTCCAATATAATAGAAGTTGTTAGATAGTGTCAAACTATAGAAGTGTTTAGCAGTTTGTCCAATATTAGAAGAATTGTTAACATAGTGTCCAATATGTAGAAATTGTTCATACAGTGGTCCATATATGGAAGTGTTCATATGGCGTCCAATATACAGAATTGTTCATATAGTGTCCAAGATATAGAATTGTTCATTATAGTGTCCATATATAGAATTGTTCATATAGTGTACAATATATAGAATTGTTTAGATAGTGTACAATTCCAATATATAGCTTGTTCATTTAGTGTCCAATATAAGGAATTGTTTCATATAGTGTCCAATATACAGAATTGTTCTATAGTGTCCAATATATAGAATTGTTTCATATTAGTGTTCCACTCTTACAGGAATGTTCATATAGTGCCAAGATACCGAATTGTTCTATAGTGTCAAATATATAAATTGCTTAGATAATGTACAATATATTAGAATTGTTTAGATGGGTCTAAATATAGCCCTTGCTCATATAGTGTCCAATATATAGAATTGTTTCTATAGTGTAAAGTATAGAATTTTAAGATAGTGTACAATATATAAATGGTTTAGATAGTGTCTAATATATAGAATGCCATATAGTGTTCCAAATATAGAATGGTCAGATAGTGTCCAATATATAGAATTGTTTTATATACATGTCCAATATTATGAGGAATTGTTCAACTAGGTGTCCAATATAGATTGTGTAGATAGTGTCCAAATATAGAAATTGTATGTAGTGTCCAATATATAGAATTGTTCTGATAGTGTCCAATATATAGAATTGTTCTGATAGTGTCCAATAATAGAAGGTTTAGATAGTGTTCTAATATATTAGAAATGATCATACTAGTTCCAATATATTGAATTGTTTCATATAGTGTAAATGTATAGAATGTTCAGATAGTGTACAATATATAGAATGGTTAGATAGTGTCATTCTAAATATATAGAATTGACCATTATAGTGTCCAATAATAGAATTGTTCAGATAGTGTCAATATATAGAATTGGTTTATATAATGTCAATATATTTAGAATGTTCAAAATAGTGCCATATAGAAATTGTTTAGATAGTGTCCAATATATAGAATTGTTCTGATAGTGTCCAATATATAGAATTTGTTCTGTGATGAGTGTCCAATATATAGAATGGTTCAGATTAGTTCGTTCCAATATATAGAATTGTTAGATGTAGTGTCTAATATATAGAATGCTCCATATAGTTTCCAATAAGTGAATGGTTATATAGTGTAAAAGTATAGAATGTTCAGAGTTCAGATAGTGTAAGAAATATATAGAATGGTTGAGATAGTGTTCGAATATATAGAATTGCTATATAGTGTCCACTATATAGAATTGTTCAGATAGTGTGTCAATATATAGAATGTTAGATAATGTCCAATAGAATAGAATTGTTTCAAATGGTGTCCCATATAGAATGGTTAGATGCGTGTCCAATATATAGAATTGTGTAGATCGTGTCCACTGTATGGAATGTTTCACATACTGTCCAATAATAGAATTGTTCATATAGTGTCCAATATATAGAAGTGTTCAGATAGTTGTCCATATATATATAGAATTGCTTCATAAAGGTCCAATATATAGCAACTGTAGATAGTGTCCAATATATTGAATTGTTAAGATTAGTGTTCAATATATAGAATTGCTCATAGTAGGGTCCAATATATAGAATTGTTCAAATGGTGGCCAATATATAGGAATTGTTTAGATAGTGTCCAATATATAGAATTTTTAGATAGGTCCAATATATTACAAATGGTTAGCTAGTGTCCAATATATGAATTGTTCATATAGTTTCCAATTAAATAGAAGGGTTCATATGGTTCTAATATAGAATGTCATATAGTGTCCATATACAGGAATTTGTTAGATAGGGCCAATATATAGACATTGGTCATATGTGGCCAATATACAGAATTGTTTCATATAGTGTCCCAATTAGAATGGTTCATAGTGTCCACTACATAGATTGTTCATATAGTGCCCAATAAAATAGAATGGTTAATATAGTTGTCCAATATATAGAATTGGTTTTGATAGTGTCCCAATGTAGGGGAATTGGTTAACATACTGTCCAATATATAGAATTGTTTCATATAGTGTCCAATATATAAAATTGATTCAGATTCAGATAGTGTCCAATCTATACCATGTTTAGATAGTGTCCAATAATGGAATTGTTCATATAGTTGCCAATAATAGAAGGGTTCATATAGTGGTCTAATATATAGACAGGTTCATATAGGTCCATATACAGATTGTTCAGATAGTGTCCATATATAGTAATTGTTCATATAGTGTCCAATAGACAGAATTGTTCAGGATAGTGTCCAATATATAAGAATTGTTCATATAGTGGTCCACTACATAGAATGTTCAATATTGCCCAATAATAGAATTGTTCATATAGTGTCACAATATATAGAATTGTTTTGATGGTCCATGTGTATGGACATGTTCACATACTGTCAAAGATATAGGAATTGTTCAGTATAGGTCAAATATATAGAATTGTTCAGATAGTGTCCACTATATATTTAGAGGTGTCATATAGTGTCCAATAATAGAATTGTGCAGATAGTTCAAATCTATTGAATGTTAAGATAGTGTCCAATATATGAATTGCAACTATAGTGTCCACTATATAGAATTGCTAATTATAGGGAGATTCAATAAAAGTTCTTATGTTCTTATCGTTAAATATGGTGCTAATTTGCCCTAACAATCAGATATCATTTAACATTTGAATGCTAACATCGGATTGGTTGGGGCAAAATTAGCACATTTTAAATGATAGGAACGTTTATTAAATAACCCTGAAAGTGTCCATATATAGAATTGTTCAACTGGTGGTCCAATATTATAGAATGTATAGATAGTGTCCAAATATATAGAATTGTCAGAAGTGTCCAAGAGATAGAAGAGTTTAGATAGTGTCAAATTTATAGGAAATTGTTCAGATATGTCCAACAGAAGAATGTTTAGATAGTGTTCCCAATATATAAAATTGTCAGATAGTGTCAAATTATATAGAAATGGTTTAGATAGTGTCCAATATATAGAATGTCATTATAGTCCCAATATATAGAATGTTCATATAGTGTTTAATATATAGAATTGTTCATATTTTGTCCAATATACAGCATGTTCAGATAGTGTACAAATTAGAATGGTTCATATAGTGTCCAATATACAGAATTGTTATATAGTGTTACAAATATAGATGGTAAGTAGTGTTCCACTATATAGAATTGTTCATAAGTGCCCAATATATTAGAATTGTTATATAGTGTCAATATAATAGAATGTTTTTAATATAGTGTTCAAAAATATAGAATTGTTCCATGGCGTCCAATAATAGAATTGTTCATTATTAGTTCACTCTATAGAAGTGTTCAATATAGTGCCCAATATAGAGAATTGTTCATATAGGGTCAATATAAAGAATTGTTAGATAGGTCCCAATAGGTTAGAATTGTTCAGAGAGGGTCCAAGATATAGAATCGTTTAGATAGTGTCCAATATATAGGAAATTTTCAATAGTGTCCAAACATATAAGAATTGTTTAGATAGTGTCCAATAATAAAATTGTTCAATAGTGTCCAATTATATAGAATTGGTTTAGAAGTGTCCAATATATAGAATGTTCATATAGTTCCAAAATATAGAATAGTTCATATAGTGTCATAATATTATAGAATTGTTCATATAGGTACAAATAAGGAATTGTTCAGATATTGGGCCAATATATAGAATGTCATATAGTGTCCAATATACAGAATTGTCATATAGTGTCCCCTCTATAGAATTGTTCTATAGTGTCCACTATATAGGCATTGTTCATATAGTGCCCAATATATAGAATTGTTCATATAGTTGTCCAATATATAGAATTAGGTAGATAGTGTCCAATAAAGTTAGATTGATTATATAGTGTCCAACTATATAGAATTGTTCAGATTGTATAATATATGACTTGTTCTTAGTGACCCCCCCCATATACAGAATTGTTTAGATAGTTCCAAGATATAGAATATTTCATATAGTGTTCCCAAATATACAGAATTGTTCATTAGGTCCAATATATAGAATTGTTATATAGTGCCAATATATAGAATTGTTCAGATAGTGCCCAATTATACAGAAAGTGTTCATATCGTGTCCGAATATATAGAATTATTCAGATAGTGTCCACTATATAGATTGTTCTATAGTGCCCCAATATATAGAAGTGTTCATATAGTGGTCCAATATAAGATTGATTATATAGGTCTAATATATAGACTTTAGAATGTTAGATAGTGTCAACTATAGGAGATTCTTTAGATAGGTCCAATATATAGAATTGTTTAGATAGTGTCCAAATATATAGAATTGTTCACATAGTGTCCAATATAAGAATTGTTTCAACAGTGTCCAATATATGGAAATTGTCATATGGCGTCCCAATATATCAGAATGTTCATATAGTGTCCAATATATAGAAATGTTTCATATAGTGTCCCACTATATAGAATTGGTTATATCGTGCCTAATAGTACAGAAGTTTCATCTAGGTCCAATATACGAATTATCATATAGTGTCACTCCATTAGAATGGTTCATATAGTTGCCCAATAATATAGACATTGTTCATATAGTGTCCAAATATAGAATTGCTTATAAGTGTCTAAGATATAGAATTGTTAGATAGTGTCCAAATATTAGCATTGTTTAGATAGTAACCAATATATCGAATTGTTTGATAGTGTCCAAATATATAGATTTGTTCAGATAGTGTCCAATATATAGAATTGTAATATAGTTGTCCAAATATATAGAATTGTTTCATATGGGCGTCCAATATACAGAATTGTTCATATAGTGTCCAATATATAGAATTGTTCATTATAGGGTCCACTATATAGAATGTTCATATAGTGTCCAATATATAGAATTGTTCATATGTGTCCAATATAATAGAATTATTTAGATAGTGTCCAATAGAGAGTATTGATTATATAGTGTCCATTATATAGAACTTGTCCTATATTGTTAATATATAGATTGTTCATATAGTGTCCAATATACAGAATTGTTCAGAGAGTTTCCAATATATAGAATTGTCTATAGTGTCCAATACCCAGGACTTGTTCATATAGTGTCCAATATATATAATTGTTCATATCGTGTCCACTATAGAGAATTGTTCATATGTGGCCAAAGAATAGAAGTGTTCATATAGTGTCGTTCCCAATATACAGAATTGTCATATAGTGTACAAATATAAGAATTGTTCATATCGTAGTCCAAAATACAGAAGTGTTTCAATCGTGTCCAATATATAGAATAGTTCATATATGTCCACTATATAGAATTGTTCATATAGTGCCCAATAATAGAATTGGTATATAGTGTCCAATAAAGTGAATTGCCTTATATAGTGGTTTCGAATATATAGAATTGTTTAGATTGGTCCCAAATATAGAATTTTAGATAGTGTCCAAGATATAGAATTGTTTAGATGTGGGGTCCCCCAATATATAGAATTGTTTGTGATAGTGTCTTTCTAATATATAGAATTGTTCATATAGTGTCCAATTATATAGAATTGTTCATATAGGGTCCAATATACAGAAGTGTTCATCTAGTGTCCACATATTATAGAAGATTCATATAGGGTCCAATATATAGAATTGTTCATATAGTGTCCCATATACAGAATTGTTCATATAGTGTCCAATATATAGAATTGGTTCTTTAGTGTTCCACTATACCGCAAGGTTCTATTAGTGTCCAATATATAGAATTCTTAATATAGGTCCACTATATAGAATTGTTCATATAGTGCCAAGATATAGAATTGTTCCATTAGTGTCCAATATATAGAATTGCTAATAGTGTCTAATATATAGAATTGTTTAGATAGTGTCCAATATATAGAATTGTTAGATAGTGTCCAATATATAGAATTGTTTAGATAGTGTCCAATATATGGAATTGTTTAGATAGTGTCCAAAAATATAATTGTTTAGATAGTTGTCCAATATATAGAATGTTCATATAGTGTCCACTATATAGAATTGTTCAGATAGTGTCCAATATAAAAAGAATTTTAGATGTGTCCAATTATAGGATGTTAAGATAGTGTCCAATATATAGAATTGTTCATATAGTGTCCAATATGTTAGAATTGTTCATAAGTGTCCAATATATAGAATGTTCCTATAGTGCATCCAATATTATAGAATGGTTCATATAGGTACAATAATAGAATGCTTATTATAGTGTCTAATAGATAGGAATTGTTTATCTAGTGTCCAATATAAGAATGTTTAGATAGTGTCAATATATAGAATGTTTAGTCGTGTCCAATATATCGAATTGTTTAGATAGTGTCCACAAATTATAATTGTTTCGATAGTGTCCAAATATCTAGAATTGTTTAGACCGTGTCCAATATATGGAATGTTCATTTAGTGTCCAATATTAAAGATTGTTCAGGGATAGTGTCCAATTTATAGGATTGTTCAGATAGTGTCCCATATATGAATTGTTTATTATAGTGCCACTATGTAGAATTTGTCTATAGTGTCCCATATATAGAATTGTTCATATTAGTGTCCAATATATAGAATTGTTTCATTAGTGTCCAAATATAGTATTGTAATAGTGTCAAGTATATAGAATGTCCCAATTGTCTAATATATAGAATGTTCATTTATAGTGTCCAATATACGAATCAGAATTGTTTCAGATAGTTTCCATATAAGATTGTTCATTATTATAGTGTCCAATATACACGCCTTGTTCTATATGGTGTCCAATATATATAATGTTCATTTTATAGTGTTCCACTATATAGAATTGTTCATATAGGCCCAATATCTAGAAGTGTTCTATAGTGTCCAAGAGCCGAATTGTTCATAATAAGTGTCCAATAATCGAATTGTTCATATAGTGTCCAATTACAGAAGTGGTTTCATATAGTGTTCCAATAATCGATAGTTAATCGGGTCCACTATATAGAATGTTCATATAGTGCCCAATGTAAGAATTGTTCCTATAGATGTTCCATATATAGAATTGTTCATATAGTGTCCCATATTTTTACAGAATTGTTCATATAGGTCCAATATACAGAATGTTCCTAGAGGTCCAATATATAGAATTTTCAGATAGTATCCAATATTAGAAGTGTTCATATAGTGTCCAATTCCAATATATAGAATTTTCATATGAGTGTCCAATATATAGAATGTTAATATAGGTCCCATATACAGAATTGTTCATATAGTGTACAATATATAGAATTGTATATATAGTGTCCAATATACAGGACGGTTAATATAGTGTCCAATATATAGGAAACATATAGTGTCCCCACTATATGAATTGTTCAGCTAGTGCCCAATATAAGAATTGCTGCATATAGTGTCCAATATATTAGAATTGCTTATATAGTGTTTATAGATAGAATTTGTTTAGATAAGTGTCCAATATATAGAATTGTTTAGATAGTGTCCAATATATAGAATTGTTAGGATATGGGTCCAATATATATAGACTTGTTTAGATAGGTTCCAATATATTAGAATTGTTTAGATAGGTGTCCAACTAGATAGAATTGTTCATATAGTGTCAATATATAGAATTGTTCATATAGTGTCCAATATATAGAATTGTTCATATAGTGTCCAATATATAGAATGTTAGGACAGTTCAATATATGGAATTGTTTCATTAGTGTCCATCACAATATAAAGAATTTTTCAGATAGTGTCAAATTTATAGGATTGTTTCAGATAGTGTCCAATATATAGAATTGTTCAGATAGTGTCCACTAATAGAGAATTGTTCATATAGTGTCAAATATAGAAATGCTTTCATATAGTGTTCCAATTATATAGCATGTTAGATAGTGTCAAATATAGGAATGTTAATTTAGTGTCCCAATATACAGAATTGTTCCGATAGGGTCCAAATAATAGAATTGGTTCATATAGTGTCCAAATATATAGAATTGTTCATATAGTGTCCAATAGATCGAATTGTTCATATAGTGTCCAATATATAGACATTGCTTTAGATATGTGTTCCAATATATGGAATTCGTTTTATTTAGTGTCCAATATACCAGAATTGTTTCAGATAGTGTTCCCATATACGAGAATTTTGCATATAGTGTCCAATATATAGAATTGTCAGATAGTATCCAATTATATAGAATTGTTGCATTTGTGTCCAATATATAGAATTGTTCACTATTAGGTCCAATCTATAGAATTGTTCATATAGTGTTTTCAGCCTAAAAGGTCTATTTTTTATGTAAGATAAAAGGAAACAAAACAGAATATGAAAATTAAAACAGATAACAAAGGGGGTCAAAATCTGTAATGATTAGCTCCTTGGCTATAGTAGATAATTGAAGATCTCAATACAAAAAAATACAGGTTAAATCCAGTCAGTTCCACCGATCAGGAGTACCCAACCTGCAGAGTTACCGCTACCACAACACAACGCAAAAAGTAAATGAGCCAGTTACGGTACAAGAAATGTCTTTTACTTGATAAAACATGTGTCCGTTTATGACATGTTTTGATTGCAATGTGTTATTGTTCAGTCACATTTACACAAGTAAAGATCCATTTAGCCTCGTTTTTTCAAAAGTAAAATTATCCACATCGCCACCTCCAGATATTGTACAGTAAGTGTCTGTCCCACCAGTGATCACCTTCATACACATGTTTAGCATTCTAATATTAGAAAGATGGCTGCTCAATGTCTCTTTCCCTTTTTTATGGTTTTATAAAAGCAGATGGACCACATCCTAATACAATTAGAACATTTCTTCACCTTATATTTCCTCTTATTTTTCCCTATTTACACATCCAGCGTAACGTAAACAGGTTTACAGATCTCTCACAATGGATAGTGCGAAGCCTATCAGATAGATTTCAAGTATTTCTCACTGTCATTGGTAGTAGTAATAGGATATGTCCACCCCAAATTATATTTGACTATTACTGAGACGCCCCAAAACCTTAGATTGTTAAACTCCATTGCCCAGAACTGCACACAAAGTTAGTTATCAGCCTTGGGATCCCTGCAATCTGCTGCGAGCAGGAAAGATCCCCTGAGTCCATAATAAAGACCGGTCGGGTGAGGAATTAGGACTCACAGCTCCCCGCAGGCTTTCAGACAGCTCAGATGAGATTTCCACTGCTCTCAGTGGACAAGCCTCCAGGTTAATTCATAGTCATTGGCCCGGACATGATACCTTCATGGTTCACCGAAGTGAATGCAGTTTCTTAGTATCTGTACTTGGATAAGGCTGTTGTTGAATTTGTTTTTTGTGCATTGTTGGGCAGGGTAACTATAACGATCTTAGGGGTTGGGGGGCGGCTCTCTATCAGAATAATCAGATGGTCATGTTGGGCGTGGACATGTTCTTTAGTGCACTGCCCAGCTTAATTACATTATAAATGAAGCTAAGACATTATTATTCTGCAGATAAGACATTATATACTGCAAGCTAAGACATTATATACGCACCTAAGACCAATTTAGATTACTGCAGCCTAAGACATTATATACTGACAGAATAAAGACATTATAAATGCCAAGCTAAGACAAATTTTTTTTATATATGCAGCTCTAAGACAATATACTGCAGCTGAAGCTAAGACATTTATACTGCAGCTAAGCACATTATATACTGCAGCCTAAGGACATTATTATACAGCGCAGTATACCGCACCCATTATCCCCTGCCGCCCGCCCTTCCTCCCTGCCGTCCGCCCCCCCCCCCTTCTCTCCTGCGGCTCCGCCCTTTCTCTTCCTGCCGCTCCGCCCTTCTCTCCTGCCGCCCCTCCGACAGTCCTCCTGCGACACGACCTTATCTCTGCAGCTCCGCCATTCTCTCCTGCCAGCTCCGCCCTTATCCCGCCGCTCCGCCCTTCTCTCTGCCAGCGCTCAGCCATTCTCTTACTGCCGCTCTCCGCCCTTCCCACTGCAAGCTACGAACATTATATAAATCGGGCCAAATACACTAGAAATATGGGAATTACAAACCACTTCTCTAGAGGCACCATTTCAATCATCAAACATAATCGCTTATAATAACATGGTCGATTTTCCAAAACTTTAGAGAGAACAACATAACCTGACT
This sequence comes from Hymenochirus boettgeri, assembly GCA_019447015.1. NCBI lineage: Eukaryota > Metazoa > Chordata > Amphibia > Anura > Pipidae > Hymenochirus > Hymenochirus boettgeri. The sequence continues at coordinate 43,280 of JAACNH010000306.1, forward strand.
TTACTGTATTAGGCTGGGTGGGGGCTGGGTGGCGTGAGGACCAATTGATCTTTTTCCTGGGGGAGGGCGGGATCTCTACTTGGAAGTGGAAGTTGGGAGATATGGAAACAGTCAATAACATCTGAAGCCAGCTGTGGTCACTCAATATGGTTTCAAGACCCACAATTGTCGATGACACATTGGTCTATATCACATCAAAACCAGTTTTTATAAATAACATTATGAAAAGACTGAGAGTCTTGTGTTTTGCCAGTTAGAACCCTCTAGATGTATACGCATTTCCTTACTAGTTGTGCACAGGCTAAATATGAGGAACATGGTGTGCAATGATATTCATAATCAAACCTAATTAAAATTTGGGTGATACAAACTGGTCAATGGAGGTTGACAGAAAAAACGCCAAATAAGAGGATCAATCTTGTAAATGATTATAGCCATCATTGTGGGTTCAATCTTTATGAGCGAAGGCTTGTGGACTGGCACTAACTTCTCTTAATGCCCATTTGGTTTCGGACCTTTACAGATCAGTTATGGAGCTAAGACCTTTGCTCAATGACTTTTAGATCCACATTCCCGTATCTTTTCGCACAAGTCCAGAGTGATGGAAATCGATTAGTGGCTTTGGGCAATTCCTAAAATATTTGGCTGGACCTGGGTTGGAATTATTATTATTAACAACGATCGATATTACAGGATTTGGGACGAGCAGCAAACGCCGTATAAAATATCTCAACATGAACGGCATTTGTGCAGAGTTATATAATGCCGGTTTAATATTGGGGGTGTAAGGTGATTTAAAACCTAGAGGACAAAAAAAACGCCATTTCGGCAATTATAATGAGCAGGTATTATACTTTGTGGAAAAGCACTAGAAGTTTAGTTTTCTCATGGCAGTACAGTAATTAGTTTTATTTACTGGGCTTAGTGAAAGACATGTATCCTTTCCCCCAACTTAGTAAAATTAACGATCTATTTAAATTTTCTACCCAACGATGTGTAATAACAGCATGCCTTTCAGCAAGTTTATCATTATGATCTAATAATCCCTGAAAATGCTAAACTTTACAAAAATCTCCATACTTCCAAGTATCCGGGAGACAATTTACTTGAAGATCTGATGGTTATCTTTCATGTTTATTCTCGGACCCAACAAGAAAAGAAAAATGCTCAAACACAATAAAATGTTATCCTAACCATTCTGTACACCTGACAGGAAGGAACGGTATCACCGAATACTTCTGTTATGGAAGTGAACCTACTCACCCAAGTACATCTTGCAGTTGATCTTATATCTCATGCGCTTCACATTCATGAACACGTTTGACCTTGGGGGCGGCATGTGGAAAGGTCAAAAAAAATATCAAGTTCATGCAAAGGGTAATTCTTTATGACAACCTTCTTCCTAGCAGCAATTTTGCCGCTTTTACTCAGTACTTTGTTCACAGTAAATATATAATTAAGCAAGGGGCATACCTGCTGGTGAGATCTTGGAGGCCGGGCCATGACCCCTCCCTCCAAGATCTCTTCTCGCCGATCAGCCATTTTTAAAACAGCTAGTTTTATATATCGAAACATACGTCGATCAGCTGTGTTTAAAAGACCGGGACTTTTTAAAAACAGCCTGATCTAGTATGTTTATTCATGCATATATAACTATAGCCAGAAGAGTATCTTGGGGCTTGTACGGGCATTAAAGAACCTGGTCCGGGGCAGCCCGCAGTCTTGGGGTGAGGGGCCGGTAAATATGACACTGCCTTAAGCCAATGTGTTGTTATTTTGGCAGTATCTGAAGGATCATTATCATTTGGGAAGTAAAGACCTACCCATGTGTAACTTACCTCGCAGAGGTGATGAGTTTTAAAAGGGGTATGGGAACACACAACATCTCTAACCCTTTAACCCTGACCAAAATTGAAAACACCCAAACAACGTAAGCCGAAACCAGTGTCTTTTTGGCATAGAGAAATAAGATGGATGAATTTGGGCGGTTTTTCATAGGTTTGCCATACAAACAAGCAATTGCCACATGTAGAGATTGACTCGATCCTCGAAGTTGAAGCCTTGGAAAACAGTTAAAGTGCACTCTGGAAAAATCCCTAGTTCACTACTCCAGTTAAGGAGGGACAGCCTGATGTAATGTGTTTGTGTGATAAATACTTATATTCGTAATGGTTCGGCCGTAAGTACTAGAGCAATAACTAAGCTTAAAACTTTATCTGGGCCCTCTTCTGTGATTAATTATTGGATACTACAGCAGTTTTATTCTAGGGTTATTTTTTCAGGTAAATGTCAGATAGGGGAAATTAGCCTCAATATATGGTAAGGCAGCTGAGTGTAGTTACATGTGACATGTACCAAACAATGTATTTCAATATCGTTTACCGAATTTTTTATTATAAAAAACAGAGACCTGACTAAATCAGGGATTGACGTATGTTAGTCCCAAGTAAAAACCTGTACCTGGACAAGCTGTTACAATTAGATTTTGTTTTGAAATAAATCCTCTTGTGCACATTCTCTCCCATCTTTTTGTCATACAAACCCTCCATTTTGCTTTGGCTACTACCCTGGATAAAAAATATCTCCAAACTCAATGATACAATTGTTGTCTGGATTGGTGGGTAATCTATTCTCATCGGGACCAAGGGCACAAACACTTTCTGCCCCAATCCATCAATCTCACATCTTTAATTCCAGCTTCCCACCCCATCCTTAGCGATTTGCATTTCACTATATGTTTCATTGCCGATTGTGCATAAAGAGCTTTTATGATGTCTTTGAACTCCATATTTTTAGTTTAATAAATAAATTACTGGTTGCATACCAACGCTTAGGAGCCTTCTGAACCTTTCCATTTCTAATGAACAGTCTTACACCGTACCTGAAAATACTAAAGTGACGAAACACCAAAAAGCACAACACGTGTCTTTTAAGAAAATGGTGAAGTTATTTCCTGGGTATATGGGATCTATAACTACATCATACCTACTTCTCTAAATGTAATAAGAAAAAGAGTTGGTGGGATCTCAAATCAAGGACCATCAGATCAGCAGCATACAAATCAATCCAGAATTAATACATGGAAGGGCTAAACAACACCGGTAATGAATATAGTTTCTTTTTATAGTAAACAGAATGCTCAGGCCTTGGATCACACTTTTAACCACACAACTTCCCAACCATTCCAATTTTTTGCTGGCCAGCCCTACTTTGTCCTTTTGAATGGAATGGAGAGGGCTTGGTGGGATAGTGTTGAGCTAGATGGCACTAGGATTGGAACAGTTTTTGTCCAAATTGGGGTATTGGGAGGTGAGTATTATTGTTTCTGCCTTGACTGATAAATGTTTCTGTAGCAACAAAACTAACAAAACATATTAGTGGGCATCTAGCTGCTTACAGGAGAGGTCACTCCTTTCAATTGATGTAGGAAAAGGTGATGTTCTGTAGTGGTTTGGTTAACCATTTGGAAATAAAAACGTAACAAAGTGGTATAAGGCGGTACCTAATTGGCTAACTAAGTTTATATATATATGATAGCAGTCAATTTTGCAGGCCACTCCTTCACTATACCCTTTATCCTTTATGGGCCCAGGTGCTACTGTGTGATCACGTATATATCTTCGTAATATTTCGTTCACACCTTGGGACCTTTCAACAATTTTAATTGTATACACACATTCATATTCTGAGTCCAGCAGCAACATTTCCCATCCTGGACACGGACCTTTCTCAAGCCAACAGAATATATAATATATTGTGCAACCCGGGGGAATAGTATGTCATGTTTCGGTTATGTGTGGATTACAGTGGATATAAAGCATGTACACCGGGATAAATTTATTTGTTAATCAAATAGTCATCAGCATCCGGGGGAACCAATAGGATGAACCTGCCGGGCTGAGAATAGACCAGCAATCCTGCCACAATGTGGGGGTAAAACTAAAACGCTCATTGGGTGACTGAGACCTATACAGGATCCAGCATATTAACATGCATAGTTCTAAGACTACATACTAATTTTTGTTTTTATGTAGTATTTACCAACAGCAAGTTCCAAGTTCCAGAGTACAGTCACTATGGGGTTAGGACTTGGGAGAAAAATATACTGATTAGCTTTATTAGAATAAGGTGAGTGGGGTTAAAGGAG
>JAACNH010000306.1:57135-139353 GCA_019447015.1 Hymenochirus boettgeri
ATACATATACTGTAGGTCTGGGTGGGTGACAGGGATGAATATATATATATGACGAATTACTGGTATTAATGAACATATACTGCTATTCTGGTTGAAGCAGGTTTACTATATAATATTCAGATTACTGTACTTAATTAATATATATGCTGTAGTTTGATTGGTCAGGGACGGATACTATATATATTGAATAATAACTGGTACTAAATCATATACTTGTCTTCTGGTGGTACAGGAATATATATAATTTGAGAATTATGTATTATACATAGCTTAGTTCTGGTATTAGTACAGGAATACTAGATACATATTCGTAATTACTGGTATTAATACATATACTGTAGTTCTGATTGGTTACGGGGGATACTATATAAATATTGAGAATTACGGGTATTAAACATATACTGTATTTCTGGTTGGGAACAGGAATCTTATAAATATTGAGGAATTACTGGTATTAATACATAATAATGTAGTTAAGGTTGGTACAGGGTACTATATAATATTGAGAATCATGGTATTATACATATACTGTGTTCTGGTTGGTACAAGTGATACTTTATTGATATGCCGTCTGGTGAGGAAGGAAATCCCATACCCCCACCCACCCACTCCACCCCCACCCCGTCTTTTTTTTTTTTAAGCTGTTTTTTTTTTGCCTACCTGTAGATCACTGTTAGGTAGGGTTAAAGAGTAGAGTGTAAAGTTGGACTAGATGGAGTATGTCTTAGTTAACTCAATTAGCTATGTTAATGTAACTTATACAGATATATGGGTAGGGTATAAAGGGGACTAGATGGATGTATGTCTTTATCAACCTCCCCAATACTATGTTACTTTTAAACTGTTATCAGCCATTATGGGTAGGGTAAAAGGTATAGACTAGATGGATGTATGTCTTTATACAACCTCCAATACTATGTTACTATGTTAACTGTTATACAGACATTATGGGTAGGGTATAAAAGGTTAGACTAGATGGACGTATGTACATTTATTTACTCAACTAATTTTATGTACTATGGAGATGGGTTAGACACGAGGACATGATAGTGGTTATAAGTATAGACGTACGAGTACATATGTCTTTTATACACCTCCATACTATGTACTATATGTAACTGTTATACAGACATGGTAGGGTATAAAGGTTGGACTAGATGGACGTATGTTTTATACAACCTCCAATACTATGTTATCTTTGTAACTGTTATACACGACATTTGGGTAGGGTAAAAGGTTAGTCTAGATGGATGTATGTCTTTATAGCAACCTCCAATACTATGTTTACTATGTAACTGTTATACAGACATTATGGGTAGGGTATAAGTTGGACTAGATGGACGTGTGTCTCTAACACCTCCAATACTATGTTACTATGTGACTGTTAGACGACATTATGGGTAGGGTTAAAGTGGACTAGATGGACATATGTCTTTATACAATCTCAATACTATGTTACTATGGAACTGTTATACAGACATTATGGGTAGGGTATAAAGGTTATTAGATGGAGTTATGTTCTTTATACAACCTCCAATACTCTATGTTACTATGTAACTGTTATACAGACTCTATGGTTAAGGTATAAAGGTTGGACTAGATGGACGTATGTCTTTATATAACCTCCAATACTATGTTTACTATGTAACTGTTTGCAGACATTATGGGTAGGGTATAAAGGTGGACTAGATGGACGTATGTCTTATACATCTCCAATCCTATGATTTAACTATGTAACTGTTATACAGAACATTATGGGTAGGTATAAAGGTTGGACTAGATGAGTATGTCTCTATACAACCTCCAATACTACTTGTTACTATGTACTGTTAGACAAACATTATGGGTAGGGTATAAGGTTGACTTGATTGGACGTATGCTTTATGAAACCTCAAATACTTATGTTAACTATGTAACTGTTATACAGACAATGGGTAGGGCTGAAAAGGTGGACTAGATGACGTATGTCTTTATACAACCTCCAATACTATGTTTACTATGTAACTGTTATACAGACATTATGGTAGGGTATAAAGGTTGGACTAGTGGACGTGTGTCTTTATACAACCTCCAATACTAGTTACTATGTGACTGTTATAAGAACATTATGGGTGGGTATAAAGTTGGACTAGATGGACGTTGCCTTTATACAACCTCCAATACTATGTTACTATGGAACTGTATACAGACAAGTTATGGGTGAGGTATAAAGGTTTGGACTAGATGAGTATGTCCTTTATACAACCTCCAATACGTGTTACTATGTACTGTTATACAGACATTATGGGTAATGGTATAAAGGTTGGACTAGATGGACGTATGTTCTTATATAGACCCCCCAATACTATGTTACTATTGTAACTGTTATGCAGACATTATGGGTAGAGTATAAGGCTGGACTAGATGGACGTATGCTTATACAATCTCCAATACTATGTACTGTGTAACTTATACCAGACATTATGGGTAGGGTATTAAAGGTTGGACTAGATGCGACGTGATTCTTATACAACCTCCAATACTATGTTACTATGTACTGTTAGACAGACATTATGGGTAGGGTATAAAGGTTGACACAGATGGACTGTATTCTTTATACACCTCAAATACTATGTACTATGTAACTGTTATACAGACATTATGGGGTGGGGTATAAAGGTTGGACTAGATGGACGTTGTCTTTATACAACCTCCAATACTATGTTACTATGTGACTGTATACAGACATTATGGGTAGGGATAAAGGTTGGACTAGATGGACGTATGTCTTATACAACCTCAATACTATGTTACTATGAACTGTTATACAGACTCATGGGTAAGGTATAAAGGTTGGACTAGATGGACGTATGTCCTATACAACCTCCAATAACTATGTTACTATGTAACTGTTAGACAGACATTATGGGTATGGTGGGTAAAAGGTTGGACGATTGGACGTATGTCTTTATCAAAACCTCAACATACTATGTTACTATGTAACTGTTATACAGACAATATGGGTAGGGTATAAAGGGTTGGACTAGATGGACGTATGTCTTTATACAACCTCCAATACTATGTTTAACTATGTAACTGTTATACAGACATAGAGTAGGGTATAAAGGTTGGACTAGTGGAAGTGTGTCTTTATACCACCTCCAATACTATGTTACTATGTGAACTGTTAGATACAGACATTATGGGTAGGGGTATAAAGGTTGACTTAGGACGTATTGTCTTTATACAACCTCCAATACTATTTTACTATGTGATGTCTGTTATACAGACATTATGGTACGTATAAGGTTGGACTAATGGACGTATGTCTTATACAACCTCCAATACTATGTTACTATGGAACTGTTTCAGACATACATGGGTAAGGTATAAAGGTTGGACTAGATGGACGTATGTCCCTATACAACACTCCAATACTATGTTACTATGTAACTGTTAAAGACCATTATGGGTAGGGATAAAGGTTGTAGCTAGATTGACGGTATGTCTTTATAAAACCTCAAATACTATGTTACTATGTAACTGTTTATACAGACAAATGGGTAGGATAAAGGTTGGACTAGATGGACGTATGTCTTTATACAACCTCCAATACTATGTTACTATGTAACTGTTATACAGACATTATGGGTAGGGTATAAAGGTTGGACTAGATGGACGGTGTCTTTTATACACCTCCATACATGTTACTATGGAACTGTTATACACGACTTATGGGTAAGGGTATAAAGTTGGACTAGATGGACGTATTTCTTTATAAACCTCCAATACTATGTTACTATGTGACTGTTTACATACATTATGGGTGGGTATAAAGGTGGACTAGATGGACGTGTATGCCTTTATACAACCTCCAATACTATGTTACTATTGAACTGTTATACAGACATTATGGTAGGGTATAAAGGTGGACTAGATGGACGTATGCTTTATACAACCTCCAATACTATGTTACTAGGTAACTGTTAACAGACATTATGGGTAGGTCTAAATTGGACTAGATGGACGTGTCTTTATAAACCCCAAACTATGTACTATGTAACTGTTATGCAGACCTTAGGGGTATAGGGTATAAAGGCTGGACTGATGGACGTATGTCTTATTACAATCTCCAATACTATTTACTGCTTGTAACTGTTATACAGACATTAGGGGTGGGTTAAAGGCTGGACTAGATGGACGTTTGTTCTATACAACCTCCAATACTATGTTACTATGTAACTGTTTAGACAGACATATGGGTAGGGTATAAAAGGTTGGACAGAGGGACTAGACTTTATACAACCTCCAATACTATGTTACTATTGTAACTGTCATACAGACATTATGGGTAGGCTATAAAGGTTGGACTAGATGGACGCTGTCTTATACAACCTCCAATACTATGTTACTATGTAACTGTTATATCAGACATTATGGGTAGGGTATAAAGGTTGGACTAGATGGACGGATGTCTTTATACAACCTCCAATACTATGTTACTATGGAACTGTTATACAGACATCATGGTAAGGTGTAAAGGTTGACTAGATGGACGTATGTCCTATACAACCTCCAATACTATGTACTATGTAACTGTTAACAGACATTATGGGTAGGTATAAAGGTTGACTAGATGACGTATGTCTTTATAAAACCTCAAATACATGTTATATGTAACTGTTATACAGACATATGGGTAGGGTATAAAGGGTGGACTAGATGGACGATGTCTTATACAACCTCCAATACTAGATGTTATATGTACTGTTTATACAGAACATTATGGGTAGGGTATAAAGGTTGGACTTAGATGGATGTGGTGTCTTATACAACCTCCAATACTATGTTACTATGTGATGTTATACAGTAATTAGGGGGAGGTAAAAGGTTGGACAGATGGAGTATGCCTTATATACAAACCTCCAATAACTTTTACTATGCCAGACTGTTACAGACACATTATGGGAGGGGTATTAAAGGTTGGCTAGATGGACGTATGTCTTTATATCACCCCAATACTATGTTTTACTGTAAAACTGTATACAGACATTATGGGGTAGGTTAATAAGTGTTGGAAGACTAAGATGGACGTATTGTCTTTATATAACCCCTAAGACTAATGTTATATTGTAACTGTTATGCAGACATTTGGGTAGGTATGAAAGGTTGGACTGCATGGACGTTCGTTACCAATCTCCAATACTATGTTACTGATGTAATCGTTCTACAGACATATGGGTAAGGGAATAAAGGGTTGGACTAGAATGGACGTAATGCTCTATACAACCCCATACTATGTTAACTATGTAACTGTTAGACAAGACCATTTATGGGTAGGGTATTATAAAGGTTGACTTGTTGACGTATGTCTTTATAAAACCTGTCAACTACTATGTCTATGGATACTGTTATAAGACAATATGGGTAGGGTAAAGGGGGGACTAGATGGATCGTATACCTAAAGTATACTGTTACAGTATCACTTGTATACAGGACATTGATGGGTAGTAGAGGTTATAAAGGTTGCCGACAGATGGACGTTGTTCTTTATACAACTCCAATACTATGTTACTATGTGCACGTGATACAGACATTATGAGTGGGTATTAAGGTTGGACTAGAGGACGTATATGCCTTTATACAACATACAATAATATGTTACCTATGGAACTGTTATAAAGAATTATTGGGTAGGGTATAAAGTTTGGACTAGAGGACGTATGTCTTTATACAACCTCCAATACTATGTTACTATGTAACTGTTATACAGACATTATGGGTAGGTATAAAGGGGGACTAGATGGACGTATGTCTTTAAACCCCCAATACTATGTTACTATGTACTGTTATTGCAGACATGATGGGTAAGAGTAGGATATAAAGGCTGGACTGATGGACGTAATGTCTATACATTCTCCAATACATGTTTACTGTGTAACTCTGTAGACAGACATTATGGGTAGGGTATAAAGGTTGGGATAGATGGACGTTTGTCTCTATACAAACCTCCATACTATGTTAATATGTAACTGTTAGACGGGACATTATGATGGTAGGGGTAGTAAGGTTGGAGCAAGATGGACGTATGTCGTTATACAACCCTCCAAATATCTTTACTATGAAAACTGTATACAGACTTATGGGTTAGGGTTATAAAGGTTGGACTAGAATGGACGTGTGTCTTTATACAACCTCCAATACTATGTTACTATGTGAATGTACTACAGACATTATGGGTTAGGGATAAAGGTTTGGACTAGATGGACGTATGTCTTTATACAACTCCAATACTATGTTACATGGGAACTGTTATACAGACATATGGGTAAGGTATAAAGGGGATGACTAGATGGACGCCTATGTCCTATACAACCTCCAATACTATGTTACTATGTAACTGTAGACAGACATTATGGGTAGGGTATAAAGGTTGGACTAGATGGACGTATGTCTTTATAAAACATCAATATAACTAGATGAATATGTACACTGTTACAGACAATATGGGATAGGGTAAAGAGGTGGACTAGATGGACGTTATGTCTTTATACAACCTGCCATACTATGTTACTATGGTAACTGTTATACAGAAATCTGGGGGAGGGTATAAAGGTTGGACTAGATGGACTGTGTCGTTTTATACAACTCCAATACTATGTTACTATGGAACTGTTATAAGACATTTAATGGGTAGGGGTACTAGAAAGGTGATACAGGGTATTTTTCTTTATCAACCTCCATACCTATGTTATATGTGACTGTTATACAGACATTAGGGGTGGGTATAAAGGTTGGACTAGATGGGACGTATGCCTTTATACAAACTCCAATACTATGTTACATATGGAACTGTTATACAGACATTTGGGTTAGGGTGTAAAGGTTGGACTAGATGGATCGTCTGTCTTTATACAACCTCCAATACTATGTTACTATGTAACTGTTCATACAGACATATGGGTTGGTATATAAACGTTGGACTAGAGATGGACGTATGATCTTTATATAACCCCCAATACTATGTACTATTAGCTACACTGTTATGCAAGGAATTATGGGTTAAGGGTTTATAAAGGTGCGCTAGATGGACGTATGGTCTTATACACATCTACCAATTACTATGTTGACGTGTGTATACAGATGTGTACCATTAGGGTTCGGGTATAAATGGATGGACTAGGATGACGTTGTCTGATATACAACCCAATAAATGTTACTATGTAACTGTAACGACACGACATATGGGTAGGGTAAAAGGTTGCAAGATGAGACGTATGGTCTTTATACAACCTCCAATCTAGGTGTATACTGTAACTGTTATAACAGACATTATGGGTAGGGTAAATGGTTGGACTAGAGGGCGTGTGTCTTTATACAACCGTCCAATACTCTATGTTACTATGTGACTGTTAGAAGACATTCTGGGTAGGGTATAAAGGTATGGGAATAGCATGGACGTCTGTCTTTATACAACCCCAAGTCTATGTACTATGTAACTGTATATCAGACATTCATGGGTAGGTATAAGAGTGTGGAACTAGATCGGACGTATGGTCTCTATACAAGACCTCCAATACTATGTACTTTGCTAATGTAGACAGACATTATGAGGTATAGGGTAAAAAGGTTAGACATAGAATGGAGTACCCCATGTCTTGATAAAACCTCCAAATATAGGTATACTAGTAACTGTTATTACAGACAGTATGAGGTTAGGGATAAAGAGAGTGGACTAAGATGGACGGTCAGGTCTTCTACACCTCTTCCAATACTATGTTACTATGACTGTAAGCTTAGACAGACTGTAGAGTAGGGTATAAAGCGTTGAGGACTAGATGGGAATATGTGTCTTATACAACCTCCAATACTATGTTACTATGTGACTGTTATACAGGAATTATGGGGCTGGTAAGGGGTATAAAGGCGTTGATAGACTAGTGCACGTTATATCCTTATACTAACCCCAAACTCATGTTCTATGTAACGTATACAGACTCTATGAGGTAAGGTGTATAAAGGTGGACTCTAGATGGACGTTATGTCTTATACAACATCCATACTAGGTTACTTAGTAATTGTTATACAGACATATGCGGTGGGTATTTCTAAAAAAGGGTGGTGGACTAGCAGGAACGTATGTCTTTATACACAACCCAATTAGCTATGTTACTATGTAACTGTTTACAGACATCATGGTTAGGGTATAAAAGTAAGGATAGAGACTGGTGTAACTGTCCTATACAACCTCCCAATTACTTGACGATGTAACTGGTTATACAGAACATTATGGCGTAAGGCGTTCTAAAGGTGGCTATGATTGACGTAGTGTCACTATATACAACTCATCATACTTGTACTATGTAACTCTTACTACAGACATATGGCAGTAGGGTATAAAGGTGGACTTACGGATTGAGTGTCTTTATCAACACCTCCAAATATGTTACTATGTAACTGTTATACAGACATTAGGGATAGGGGATAAAGGTTGGACTAGATGGGACGTGATTGTCTTATACAACCTCCCCAATACTATGTTACTATGTGAACTGTTATACAGACATTATGGGCTAGAGACGTTAAGGTTTTGGACTAGAGTGACGTGTATTCTTTAACAACCTCCAATAACTATGTTACTAGTGAAGCGCTGTATACAGACATTATGGGAGTGGGATAAGGTTGGGACTAGAGGACGTATGCCTTTTTACAACCTCCAATACAGTAAGTATGGAACGCCGTTAACAGAACATTAGAGGGTAGGGTATATTGAAGGTGGAATAGATGGACGATATGTCTTTATACAACCCAAACTATGTACTATGTAACTAGTGATACAGACATTAGGGTAAGGTTATAAAAGGTTTGGACTAGTGGACGTATGTCTTTATATAACCCCCCAAATACTATGTTACTTGTAACGTTAGGACATTACTGGGGTAGGGTAATAAGGCCCTGGAACTAGTATGGACTAGTATGTCTTATACAAATCTCCATATTCTAGTGTACTGATGTAACTGTTTTATACAGATCTTATGATGGTAGGTATAAAGGTGGATAGATAGGACGCTCTTGATCTCTAGACAACCTTACCAATTACTATAGTTACTACGTAACTGTTAGGACGACATTATGGGCTAGGGTATAAAGGTTGGACAAGATAGGACGTATAGTCTATTAGAACAACCTCCATACTATGTACTATGAAACGGTTATACAGACATTATGGGTAGGGTAGAAAAGGTTGGACTAGTGGGACGGTGTCTTTATATACAACCTCAATTACATGCTTACTATGTGACTGTTATACAGACATTATGCGGGTAGGTTATAAAGGTTGGACTAAGATGCGACGTCTTGTCTTATACAAACCTTACCAATACATCTTTACTAGGAACTGTTAACAGCCACTCATGGGTAAGAGTATAAAGGTTGGACTGAGATGGACGATATGCTCCCATATATACAATCACATCCATAATTGTTAACTATGTAACTGTTAGACAGACATATGCGGTAGGTATATAAGTATGACTAGAATTAGACGTTGTGCTTTATACAACCTCAATACTACGTTACTATGTAACATGTTATACAGACACTATGGGTAGGGTCATAGGGTATAAAGGGTGGGACTAGATGGACGTATGTCTTTAACCATCTCCACTCCTAGGTATAGTAACTGTTTTATATACAGACAGTCTATAAATGTGCGGCTGGGGTAACTACCGAATTCTCAATATTATATAGTATCCTGTACCAACCAGAACTCGTATATGTATTAAGCCCATTATTATCAATATTTATATAGTATCCCCGTATACCTAACCAGACACAGTATATGTATTAATACCAGCAATTCTCATATAATAGTATCCCGCTACCAACCAGACTACAGTATATGTATTAAACCAGTAATTCTCAATATTATATAGTATCCCTTACATCCAGAACTACAGTATAGTATTAATACCAGTAATTCTAATATTATATAGTACCTCTCTCACCACCAACTACAGTATAGGTATTATACCAGTAATTCTCAATATTATATAGTATTCCTGTCCAACCAGAACTACAAGTATATGTATTAATACCAGTAATTCTCAATATTATATATTCCCCGTACCAACCGAACTACAGTATATGTATTTACCAGTAATTCTCAATATTATTAGTACCCTGTACCAACCAGAACTACAGTATAAATGTATTAACCAGTAATTCTCAATATTATATAGTATCCCTGTACCAACCAAACTACATTATATGTATTAATACCATTAATTTCCATATTATATTAGATTTTCCCGTACCAACCAAACTACAGTATATGTATAATACCAGTTAATTCTCAATATATATTATCCCCTGTACCAACCAAACTACAGTATACATATTATACCAGTAATTCTCAATATTATATAGTATCCCTGTACCACCACCAGAACTACAGTATATGTATTAATACTAGTAATTCCCCATATTATATAGTATCCCTGTACCAACCAGAACTACAGTATATGTATTAATACCAGTAATTCTCAATATTATTAGTATCCTGTACCAACCAGAACTACAGTATATGTATTAATACCAGTAATTCTCAGTATTAATAGTATCCCCTGTACCAACCAGAATTACAGTATTATTTTAAGACAGTAATTCTCCATATAATATAGTATCCCTGTACCAACCAGAACTACTAGTATGTATTAATACCATAGTAATTCTCAATATATATAGTATCCTGTACCAACCATAATCTACAGTATATGTATTAATACCAGTATTCTCAATATTATATAGTATCCCGTACCAACCCAGAACTACAGTATATGTATTAATACCAGTAATTCTCAATATTAAATAGTATCCCTGTACCAACCAGAACTATGTATTGTATTAATACCAGTATTTCAATATAAATAGTATGTATCCTCGTACCAACCAGAACTACAGTATATGTATTAATAACCAGTAATTCTCAATATTATATAGTATCCCCATACCACCAGAACGACAGTATATGTTTAATACCAGTAATTCTCAATATTATATAGTATCACCTCCCCGTACAACCAGAACTACAGTATATGTATTAATACCAGTAATTATCAATATATATAGTAGATCCCCCGTCCCAACCAGAACTACAGTATATGTATTAATCCAGTTATTTCAATATTATATAGCATCCCCTTGTACCAACAACAGAACACCATTATATGTTATTAATACAGTTAATTCCCATATTATATAGTATCCCCCTGTAACCACCAGAATACCAGTATATGTATTAATACCAGTAATTCTCTAGAATATTATATGTACCAAAAACAGAAAAAAAAAAAACCCCCCCCTACAATACAATAGAAATTCCGCAATTTCTTCCCTTTTCTCCTCCTTTTTTTTGCCGTTTTCTTTTTTTTCCCTCCCTTTCCTCAACCAGAAACTACAGTAGTGTATTAATACCAGTAATTCTCAATATTATATAGTATCCCTGTATACCAACCAGAAACTACAGTATATGTATTATACCAGTAATTCTCAATATTATATAGTATCCCTGATCACACAACAGTAACTACCAGTATATGTTATTAATGAAACCAGTAATTCTTCAATTATATAGTATCCCCGTACCAACCAGAACACGTATATTATAATACCAGTAATCCAAGATTATATAGTATTAACCCGTACACAACCAGAATACTACAGTATTACATATAATACCAGTTATTCCATATTATATAGTATCCCGTCCCAACCAGAACTAACATTATAGTTCATAAACAGTAATTCCAATATTATATAGTATTTCCTCATCATCTTCATGTTGAAAAGCCTACAAACGGTGTAAAGCTGTGGGAACGGGTGCTGTCGTCCAGCTGTATAAACGGGGCGTAACCTACAAGGGAGCAGCGGGAGCAATCGAGGGTGGGCCCAGGAGCCAGGGGGGCCCATCTTCCTATTTTTACTATGACAGTATAGCCTCCCTCCGAAAAAACACACACTGTGGATAAAGGCATGGATAATGGGCCCAATTCATTAGTTTTCGTGGGGGCCCTGTGGATCCTAGTTTGGCACTGCTGATGTTGGTAATGGCAATTTCATTGAATAGTCTTTAAAAAGTGGGGATGATATATTTTCCAATAGCTCAAAAATATTGGACATGAAAATTACTGGGGGGTATTAATACTATACTAGTGTAGTTGTCTGGTACAGGATAATATATTAATATTGAAGAGTTAACGGGGTATTATACATACTCTCAGTTCTCAAAGAGTTGTACAGGAATACTATTATATTGAAATTACGGGCTGGGTATGTAGATACATATACTGTAGTTCTGGGTTGGATGGCCGGGAGATATAATAATGGGATTGAGAATTACTAGGGATTACATCCTATACTGTAGTTTCTTATGAGATCTCACTCACAGAAGTGATGGAAGAAACTTCTTTTCTTAAAGGGCATATCCACCCTAATAAAAAAACCTGCCCACCCCAACAAAAAAGATTTAGAGCGCTACTAACAGCCCTTGATCCTCTGGCGCACTGATCTGGCTCCCTGCCAGTCAGGCCTGAGAGGCAGCCAAGCAAAGATGCAGCTGCCATTAATGGAGAACGCCGTGGGAATGAAGGGCTATTAGTAGATTTCTAAATCTTATAATAACAAAATGACGGGTTGTGATGGGCAGGGATGCTCTAGAGTCACTAGAGAATACCGTATATACTCGAGTATAAACCGACCCGAGTATAAACCAAGGTACCCAATTTCAGCTAAAAATCCTAATAAAAGTTGTTCACTCGAGTATAAACCGAGGGTAGAAACTTGGCATTCAAGATGTTTGGAAACTACAACTCCCAAATGGTAAGTATGTAATAATTGTAACCACCTAATAAAGTACCATGTAATAAATGGTAAATAGAATAAATATAACCATGTAATAAATGTAACTATTGCAATTAATATAACCATGTAATAATGGTAATTATGTAATAATGTAACACCTAATAAATGTAAAACTATATAAGAAAATGGTAACTATGTAATAATATAACCATGAATAATGGTAACTATGCAATAAATATAAACTGAATAAATGTACTATTAATAAACCATAATAAATGGTATATGTAAATTACCCTTATGAAAGTACTAAATGTAACATTAAATTAAAATATAACCTTGAATGTAACAGTAATAAATATATATATAAAGTAAACTGTATAAATGGTAACTATATATAAGATAAAATGAACATATAAAATGTAAATGTAATAAAGGTAACAATATAATAAATGGTAATGCTAAATAATAAATGTAACCATGTAATAAATGGTAACTATATAATAACGATAACATGTAATAAATGGTAACTATATAATAATAGTAACCATGTATAAATGGAACTAATAATAAATGTAACCATGTAATAAATGGTAACTATTATAAATGTAACATGATAAATGGGAACTATATAATAAATGTAACCATGTAATAAATGGAAATATAATACTGTAACATGTAATAAATGGTAACTATTAATAAATGTAACCATGTAATAAATGGATAAACTATTAACCATGTAATAAATGATAACGATATAATAAGAACCATGTAATAAATGGTAACTAAATAATAAATGTAAACATGTAATAAAATGGTAACTATATAATAAATGTAACCAAATGTAATAAATGAGTAACTACTAGTAATAAATGGTAACATGTCAAATGGTAACTATATAATAAATGTAACCATGTAATAAATGTTAACATTTAATAATGTAACCATGTATTTAATGGTAACTAAAGTAACTCTAAATGATAAATGAACATTAACCATGTAATGTAATGGTAAACTATAAATAATGTAACCATTACTAAATGTAACTATGTAATAAATGTAACCTGTAATAAATGGTAACTAAATGATAAAATAACCATGTAATAAATGGTAACTTTTAATAAATGTAACCATGTAATAAATGGTAACTATATAATAAATGTAACCATGTAATAAATGGTAACTAAACAATAAATGTAACCATGTGATAAATGTAACCATGTAATAAATGGTAACTATATAATAAATGTAACCATGTAATAAATGATAACTAAATAATAAATGTAACCATGTAATAAATGGTAACTAAATGATAAATGTAACCATGTAATAAATGATAACTATATAATAAATGTAGCAATGTAATAAATGGTAACTATAATATAATGTAACCATGTATAAATGGTAACTAAATTGATAAATGTAACCATGTAATAAATGAAAACTAAAATAATAAATGTAACCTGTAATAAATGGTATCTATAATAATGTAGCAATGTAATAAATGGTAACTATATAATAAATGTAACATGTAATAAATGAAAACTAAATGATAAATGTAACCATGTAATAAATGATAACTATATAATAAATGTAGCAATGTAATAAATGGTAACTATATAATAAATGTAACCATGTAATAAATGGTAACTAAATGATAAATGTAACCATGCAGTGAGAATAGACAGTAATGGTCCCATACAGTGAGAACAGACGGTAAAGGTCCCATACAGTGAGAACAGACGGTAAAGGTCCCATACAGTGAGAACAGACAGTAAAGTCCCATACAGTGAGAACAGACAGTAAAGTGTCCCATACAGTGAGAACAGACTAAAGGTCCATACAGTGAGAAAGACACGTAAAGTTCCCATACAGTGAGAACAGACAGTAAGGTCCATACAGTGCACCATATCCCGTGAGAACAGACAGTAAAGGTCTCATACAGTGAGAACAGACAGTAAAGGTCCCATACATGTGAGAACAGACAGTAAGTGGTCCCATACAGTGAGAACAGACAGTAAAGGCCATACAGTGAGACAGAAGCATAAAGGTTCCATACAGTGAGAACAGACAGTAAGTCCCATACATGTGAGAACAGACAGTAAGGTCCATACGTGAGAACAACAGTAAATGTTCCATACAATGAGAACTAGAACAATGTAAAGGTCCCATACAGTGAGAACAGACAGTAAAGGTCCCATACAGTGGGAACAGACGGTAAAGGTCCTATACAGTGAGAACAGAACGGTAAAGGTCCCATACAGTGAGAATAGACAGTAATGGTCCATACAGTGAGAACAGACGTAAAGGTCCCATACAGTGAGAAAAGATGGTAAAGGGCCAATACAGTGAGAAAAGACGGTAAATGTCCCATACAGTGAGAAGACAGTAAATGTCCATACAGGAGAACAGACTAAAGGTCCCATACAGTGAGAACAGACCGTAAAGGTCCCATACAGTGAGAACAGACAGTTAAGGGAGGGGGATCCCATACAGTGAAAACAGCCGTAAAGGTCCCATTACAGTGAGAACGACAGTAAAGGTCTCATACAGTGAGAACAGACAGTAAAGGTCCATACAGTGAGAACAGACGGTAAAGGTCCCAACAGTGAGAACAGCAGGTAAAGGTCCCATACGTGAGAAACAGACGTAAAGGTCCCATACAGTGAGAACAGACAGAAAGGTCCCATACAGTGAGAACAGACAGTAAAGGTCCATACAGTGAGAACAGACAGTAAAGGTCCAATTACAGTGAGAACGACAGTAATGGTTATCTATGTATCAATATAGTGAGAAAAGCAGTAAAGGTCCATACAGTGAGAACAACATAAAGGTCCCATACAGTGAGAACAACATAAAGTCGATCCCACACAGTGAGAACAACAGTAAAGGTCCATACAGTGAGAACAGACCGTAAAGTCACCCATAACAGTGAGAACAGACAGTAAAAGGTCCCATACAGTTAGAACAACCGTAAGGTCCCAACAGTGAGACAAAATTAAGGTCCCATACAGTGAGAACAGGACCTTAAAGTTCCCATACATTGAGAACAGAGCAGTAAAACAAACACAAAAAACAAAAAAAAAATGTGGCATGTTTTGTCCATCGATGTTTTTGCCTCACATGGCCTCATTAGAGAGGCGGATCTGGAAATAAGAGATCTGATAATGCACAACATTTTTGGCTAAGAGGCCGTTTTAGTTTGGTTCAGACTCTTTTCAAGGAAAGTTCTTCATAACCAGGTATATAAGTGAAAGATATGTCCTACAGCTCCCAGGTTTATAGAAAAAATCATCTATTTATAAAATATATCATGTAAAAGAGCTACAGAGTGTAATATTTGAGACTATTTTCTATATTGGAGACATACAGAAACGATTAACAGAATGAGTTAATGTGTAGCGATATTTAACATGATATGTACAAGCGATTTTGATATTCAAATCATGACTTCTCTTGCAATAATCCAGTGGGATGGTGTGATGGAGTTTCTTTTTTTTGCATATTTTAGTATATATCTTAAATAGCATTGCAAAATGTAGAAAGAATCCAAATTACCTGCTGCTTAAGGACAAACGAGCTAAATACACAAAAATTTACTGTCTGATATTTAAAAAGGACCTCATTTTGAAATGTGATTTATTCCTTTAAGGGTCACTATCAACCTGAAATGCACCTAGCACATGTGATGATTATGCATGTGTATTTAACTAATATGTTATTGGTAATAATTAGCTCAATTTCCCTTTAAAATTCAAGTATTCTATTTCTCTTTTCAACATTAGACAGCACCAGTTGCATAAGAGCCCTGACCAGGAATGGCCAACAGAGGAAGAATCAATGTATAGCAAAACAGAAAATCTCTTTCATATACTAATGATTTTGATATCTATATTTTTTCTTCACTCTCTTTTTTATTTCCTCCTTATATCTTTGGATCCTAATGGGAGTTTTTGATTAAACATCGGATACTGGCATTGTGAGAGCCAATAACAGTCCCTCGCTTCCTCCTCCTGGTCTCCATCAAGTTGAGCTTCCTCACTGTGTTCCTGTTCCTCGCGGTCGCCCTGTGGATATAACCTGCATGTTTACGTATAATCACTTTTGGAATCACCTTCTCCTAGCTGTCTCTTCTCTCCTGGCCAAGACTATCATGGTTTAACATTGCATTCAAAACCACCAAGCCTGGAGCTCATGGAGGAAATGGGTGGGATCAAACTGTCCAATTCTGTAGTCTTGACTGTTTCATCCATTCAAATAATAATCTGTATACTGGTTGGCCATTTCTCTCCTCCCTTTCAGATATGGACATTCACACTTCCCCCTGGAACAATCATCATTCAGTGCATGAGGGATCAGCTATTGCCTTTTTACTCGTTATTGGTTATATGGGCTTCTGGCAGCTGTTAGTTTTTGTTTTAGCATTTTAGCTCGGACCTTACCGGACATTTTAATGAGGCCAAGTACATCACTTTCAGCATGCTGGTCTTTCTACAGTGTTTGGATCAACAATGATCCCGGCCTATCTGAGCACCAAGGGAAAAACACTTTGTGTGTGGAGATATTTGCCATATTGAACCTCAAGTGCTGGACTATTAGGATGTATTATTTATCCCAAAATGTTACATCATTTTATTTAGACCTGAATAAACTCAAAGTCCCATTTACTGGTATTAATCCTAATAATATATACATTCTTGCACTAATATATTTAAGTAGGGCATGTTTTCTTTTTATCATAAATTATGATTTATTTTATAATTGATATTCATTGTAATTAATAGAATAAATGTTCAAATAAAAGTTAATAGCCGATTTTATATACCTGAATGAGACACATCCTCCTCTATAATTTTGGCAGTCTCACCCCATCTGCTTATGAAAGGCAGATTAAAATGAGGTAAAGAAGAAAGAAAACTGTTGGAGCTAGAGAATTAGTGATGGAATAGAGGATGGGCATAGAAATGTCTGATCATGATATCAATGGCCCAGTTAGTGTTGACTCTCGTTAGTCTTGGGGTAAGAGAAATAGTTAAGAGTCTTTACATTAGTTTTGATCTTTGTTTCTACCTGACTTTAATTGCCTTCCTAAACTGAAACAAACTTGAGTTGAACTTTTGTAGAAAGTCCTTTGGTATAAAGGACTGTGGAATTAGGGGCATTGAAAAGAAGACATTGAATCAATAAAGCGTTAAACAATTGTATTGTTATTGTTTTAAAAGGACAATTTTGTTTGGTGCCATGCCATTTACATTCTGTGTAATGTGAGTCAATCAAGTAGTGAAATGTTCTTGAAGGTAATTCACTAGTCATCCAACTGTCTTTCTCAATTCAAAATTTTTCATTGTATCTTGAACATATTGTGCCAATGACCAAGTTATAAGAGGAGCGGTCTTAGATTACATCCAAGGTAATGGCCAAGTTAAAGGGCATGTCCACCCCCCAAAACTATAATCCCCCAAATCCCCCCAACCTACGGGCCCCAACACTGTAGTAAGTTAAAATCCTTACCTAACATCCCAGCCTCCATAGGGTTTCTCCTGTAGTCCCCCCCCAAAGTCCCAAAAACTGCCCACCAGGAGGCTAGCAGGTCCCTATACTCTGCTCCTACCTGCCTCAGGTATATTTTTGCCATGCGTACTGCAGCCCTTCTCCCTCCTCCCTCCCCCTCCCTCTCCCTCCCTCTCCGATTCCTCCCCCTAGCAATTTAACCCGTTTAGTATAGGCTTCCCCCACTGTCCCCAGCCCAACCGCATAATTTTTTATTTTAAGAAAGCTCCCCAAACTCTTACTTACCTCTCCTCTTCCTCCGCTGAAGTAATCTGCTGGCAGCCCGCTTCGCGTGATTGGCTGCAGCTCATCCACTCACAGACGCGGCTGCTGGTCCCGCCCCTCGCTTGCATTTCTCGCAGCATGGGCGCCGGGGTCGCGGCGGGGAAAGAGGGGAGTAAGTAAGAGTTTTGGGGGCTTTCTTAAATAAAACTATGGCGGTTGGGCTGGGGACCCGGGGAAGGCCTATATTAACCAGTTTTGATTTAAGGGTGACATACCCTTTAAAGACAGGGCCTCCGGAACAGTAATTGTATTTTTGGAAATACTACCTCAGGTAATATGCTATTCTTCTTGAGACGAGGTGGCAGCTTAGAAAGTATTAGTTTCAAATCAAGGGGTTGGTGTAAAGAGGAAAATGTTGGGTTTTTTATGATAACTGGGCAGATTTTCTGTCTGCTAAAGCCTTTAGCGTGGATGGTTGCCCTCAATGATGATGGTACAGCTGTTTTGGGAGAAGAGGGCTGGAGGTTGAAGATTTTGAACTAAGTTTGGGGGTAATGTCACTCTCACTAGGGTAGATAGCACAGTGGGTAAGGCAATGGTTAAGATAGGCCAGTGGTTGGAGGAAGCGGGGTCTAGCATGGAATATGGAGGCATGTACAGTATGTTAAAATCACCTAAATATATTACAGTACAAGATCATAACTAAAATTAGGTTTTTGGCTAGAGGCTTGTCTGAAAAAATAGTGTAAGATTAGAGATAATTGGTTTATATGGGCAACTACTCCTAATTCTTAAGTTAAATAAACCCCCTTTACCTTGAAATACCCCAACAAAGTAAAGATTTTTGGAACACCACACCGCTTGCGCATAGTTCGCAGTGTCAACAATTTTTCAATTAGTGCCGTTGTTTCATTCATGCAGCATATTGCTAGATGCACAATTCTGTGGTAGAAATTGCTAAAAAATCAATGCAGCAGGGACAGGTGGGATGTAACAATGGACGACAGACCTTTGCGACTGTTTTTTGTGCTTGCGCATGCTATTGGTTATCTTATATAATAATATAATAAGAATAATTTTCCGATGCATCATGCCATTGCGTGGACGTTTCCCCATATATATAAACAAAGGAGGTAAGGTAGGTGAAAAAGGTTAATACCCTGACACCGTATGGCTCAAGTCTATTCTCACCTTGTATATATTGCCCTTTTAAAGGGATGTGCCCGATTTTTATCTATGATATGGGTAATTCCCCATCGATGTTGGTGGTTTGTTATTGGTAAAGGTAATACTGAGTTGGTGCTATCGGCTGGATGATCTGGTGCTGGCCGTTTACACTGATTATTGTGACAGGAGATCTGGTCTGGTTAGTAGAGGGAAGAATATATAAGTCCCGATGTGCTGTGCACGTCTACCCTGAAATGTGGAATAATACACCCAGAGAAATTTTGTGTGTGTGTAGATACAAATGCCAGGTGGATTTGCACAGCAGTTTTAGGTCTCTGGGTCGGGGGAACAACTGGACAGCGGCGTGGGCGGTTTGTTTCCATTCCACTGGTAATCCGGCACAAGCTCTTTGTTTCCAGCCGCTGAGAGGCCAGGTAGATGTTACACCTGTCTAAGCCGACTTTAAACAGGAGTATGGGGTGTGTCTCACTCTCTCTATCTGCACCGAGGCAGGGCAGCTGTGTAGGGAGAATCAGAACAGTAAGGCACTGTGTATGGACCTGAACTATGTTTTTCGATTGTTTTTTGTTGTGTTTGTGTGGCGGTAGCTACACCCGATCTATGCTTTTATAACTGTATAGCCAGCGCTATGTGCAAGGGTTTATTTGTTTATGTACAACCCAGTGAGACTTTAAAGACGGTTAAATTGCCTTTAAGCTGACTGTGTTGCTTCCCTTCCCTGAGAAGCAGACGTTTCGGTCGTGGTTTCTGACCTTTTTTCAGCTTGAAAAAGGTCAGAAACTCACGACCCTACCGTCGCGGCTTGCACTTTATTGTGTAAAAAAGTTTTTGTTTGAATATTAAAGCAAAGTCCTCATTTTGCACTGGATACACCAAGCTATACTAATGAGCTCTCATCCGTAAAGTCACCAGGGCAGTATTACATGTTTTGTGAGTGCCCAACTTTACTACCAAATATATATATATATTCATTAGTGATGTCTGCACAGTCTTTCTTCTTTTTTGTATATTCGATGGGTGCTTCAAGGAACACAGATGGCCTCAATCTTCCATACAATAAGTCAAAAAGTAAAAGTTTCCGAGCACTCCTTCACATAAAGTTTTTTGGGGCCATATGTAAAAGAGCAAAGTGGCGAAAAGTTTTTCCGCGTTCGCTTTTTCGCATGGTTTTTTCGCCAAAACAGTTCCCGCTATTTATACAGTAGCGTTACGAAGGCGACACCGTTTCCTCGCGAGCTATCGCTAAACCCTTTTCGCCTTACTTCGCATATACCTCGCACTGGTACATTTTCTCGAAAAAGGGACGCAAATGCATACTCGATTATAAAAGGAGCGAAAGTGGTTTTGGCGTTAAAGAGCGAAAGATTAAGCGCGACCCTGAAGTGGGTGAAAGTCCATTTGTTTTGGCGAAAGGCATTTTTAGAGCCTGTCTGTTTGGAAAACGAACGCGGCATTAGAAGGCGACGCCGCATTTACCTGTAATCTGCCTTTAACAGGCGAAACACGCCTTATAAAGGCGATCGTGCATTATCCTGTAATATGCCTTAAAAGGCGACCGCGCCGTAGAAAGGCCTGGCGCATTAGAAAGGCGCGCAGTCATAGAAAATGGCGCCGCGCATTTAGCAAGGGGCGCAGTGCAGTGCAAAAGAGAATTGTATTCCACTGAAATTCTAAAAAGATTGACTAAATAAGACATGGCTGCCTTGTGGTAAATGTGAGGTGGCCCATTTTGAACTTGACAATCATTTCCTATTTGGCTTTTCTGGTTTCGAATGGTGTTTGCAAATGGGCAGTCTTCTTAGATGCGTTAGGGTTTTCGCTGCGATACTTTTTCCGCTCTTATTATCGCGCCCGTTCGCCTTTTTCAGATGCGAAGTGATGCGAAGTGGTGTTTTTTCCTTTTTTATAAATCAGGCGATACGAAGCCCCAAATGGGGCGCCTTTTCGCTGCGATGTACTGCCTAATTATTTTGGTGAAAAAGACAATCCGTTTAAAATATGGCCCTTTATTAACGTTTCGGTGCTTCACAGAGCACCTTCATCAGAAACGTTAATAAAAACTTTTCATGTGAAGGAGTGCTCGGAACCTTTTACTTTTTTGACACATATATATATATATATATATATACAGAGAAACTGCTGACAGGCACTCCCCTCTAAAGTCAACTTACCCGGGTGCTCAGGTCTTTTATGTCACACAGTGTTTATTCCCCCATAACTATTTACATGTTTCCACCCACTTAGTGGGCTGTCATCAGCCACTAAGTGGTATAGTACAGTATAGTATAGTACAGTATAGTACAACACAGTATAGTACAGTATAGTATAACATTGTATAGTATATAGTAATATTATAAAGTAATAGGTATCTATGATAGTATAGTCTAACATTATAGTATCGTATCCATTATCTAGCCTAGTAAGAACCTATAGTATTGCATATCCAGTATAGGCACAGTATAGTATCGTTTTTTGAGGTTGAATAAAGACATCGTCCATCCAGTCCACCCTATCTCTCAATACCTTCCTTTCCTGCCTAACTGGTGATCCAGAGAAGGCAAAAAAAACACACCAACCAAGAATTCCTGAAGGGACAAAAATTCATGCAAGTAAGGCTATTGGGAAATTTCCCTGGACAACCTACTTTATGTATCACTACCCATAACTTGTACATTCCTTGTTTGTAGAAAGCATCCAGCTTTTTTATTAAACTGACCATGACCTGCCATAACAACGTCCACTGAAGACAGTTCCATAGCCTTTACCGTCTCACAGTGACCAACCCTTTTCCCACGCTCAACTTTATGTACAAATACCAGTAACTTGTACATGCCTTGTTGTAGAACCTCATCCAGCTTTTATTAACTGACCAATGAACCTGCCATAAACAATGTCCCTGGAAGACAGTTCCATAGCTTTATACCTTCTCACATTGGACAAACCCTTTCCAAGCTCTACTTTATGTTAATCCCAGTACTTGTAAACTTCCTTGTTTCAGAAACCATCCAGCTTTTATATTAAACTGACCAATAACCTGCCATAACAACTCCACTTGAGACAGTTCCTAGCTTTACCGTTTCTCACAGTGACAAACCCTTTCCCAACGTACTTTAGTTCAATCCCAGTATACTGTAACATTCCTTGTTGTAGAAACTCATCCAGCTTTTTAATTACACTGACCAGGAAACTGGCCATAACAACGTCGCACTGTAAGACAGTTCCATAGCTTTAATTAGACCGTTCTCACAGTGACAAACTTTCCAACTCTACTTTTTTCAATACCACAGTAATTGTAACATTCCTTGTTTGTAGAAACTCAAACAAATCCAGCTTTTTTTTGAAACTGACCAATGGACCTTCTCACACACGTCCACTGGCAGATACCAGTTCCATACTTATACCGTTCTGCCCACAGTGACAACCCTTTCCCAATCTATTTATTTATCAATCCCTAACTTGTACCATTCCTTGTTTGTATAACTCATCCCAGCTTTTTATTAAACTTACCCAATGAACCTGCCATAACACTCCACTGAAGACAGTTCCATAGCTTACCGTTCTCACAGTGACAACCCTTTCCCAACTCTACTTTCTGTCTCATACCAGTAACTTGAACATTCCTTGTTTGTAGAAACTCCTCAGCTTTTTATTAAACGACTAATGAACCTGCTAACAACGTCCACTGAAGACAGTTCCATAGCTTTACTGTTCTCACATTGAAAACCTTTCCGACTCTACTTATGTATCAATACCAGTAACTTGTAAACTCCTTGTTTGTAGAAACTCATCCAGCCTTTTTTAAACTGCCCATGACTGCCATAACACCGTCCACTGGAAGACCCTTCTTCCATAGCTTTACCGTTCTCACAGTGACAACCCTTTTCCCACTCTACTTATGTTTCAATCCCGGTAACTGGTAACCTTCCCTTGTTTTGTAGAAACTCATCCAGCTTTTTATTAAACTGAACCAATGAACTGCCATAACCACGTCCACTGGCAGACGTTCTAGCTTTAATATACCCCGGTCTCACAAGGGCCAAACCCTTTCCCCAACGCTACTTTAGGTTCAATCCCGTATGTAACATTCCTTGTTTGTAGAAACTCATCCAGGCTTTTTTATTAACTGACCATGCACCTGCCATAACAACGTCCACTGGAAGACCAGTTCCATAGCTTTACCGTTCTCCCACAGTGCAAACACCTTTCCCAACTCTACTTTATGTATCACCCCAGTATCTTGTGAACATTACTTGTTTGGTAGAAACTCATCTTCCCAGCTTTGTTACTTAAACTGACCAAGGAACCCCCGCCAACGTCCACTGGAAGACAGTTCCTAGCTTTATAACCGTTCTCGACAGTGACAAAAACCCTTCCCAACTCTACTTTATTTATCAATACCAGTATTGTAACATTCCTTGTTTTAGAAACTCTCCAGCTTTTTTTTGAAACTGACCAATGGACTCTTCATAACAACGTCCACTGGAAGACAGTTCCATAGCTTTCACCGTTCTCACAGTGCCAAACCCTTTCCCAACTCTATTTATGTATCAATCCCAGTAACATGTAACATGCCTTGTTTTGCAGAAACTCATCCAGCTTTATATAACTGACCAATGAAACCGCCATAACAACGTCCACTGGAAGACATTTTCCATAGCTTAAAAAATTACCGTTCTCACAGTACAACCCTTTCCCAACCTACTTATGTATCAATCCATAACTTGTAACATTCCTTTTTGTAGAACTCATCCAGCTTTTTATTAAACTGACTCATGAACGCGCCATAACAACGTCCACGGAAGGCAGTTCCATAGCTTTAATAACCGTTCTCACATTGAACAACCCCTTGCCCAACTCTACTTTATGTACAATACAGTAACTTGTAACATTCCGTGTGTTTGTAGAAACTCATCCGCTTTTTATTAACTGACCCATGAACCGGGCCATAACAATGTCCACTGGAATAACAGTTCCATGCTTTATAAAAATTATTAGTACACCGTTTTCACCGTGACAAACCCTTTCAACTCTACTTTAGCTCAATCCAGTAACTTGGTCACATTCCTTGTTTTCAGCACTCATCCCGCTTTATATTAAACTGACAGTGAACCTGCATAACAACGTCCCCTGGAAGACATTTCCCATAGCTTTACCGTTCTCACAGTGGACAAACCCTTTCCCAACTCTAGCTTTATTATCATGCCAGTAACTTGTAACCTTCCTTGTTTGTAGAAACTCAATCCAGCTTTATTACACTGACCAAGGAACCTGCCATACAACGTCCACTGGAAGACATTTCCATAGCTTTATTACCGTTCCCGTGACCAACCTTTCCCACTCTACTTAATGTATCAATATTACCTTGTAACATGCCTTGTTTGTAGAAACTCATCCAGCTTTTTTTTGAAACTGACCATGACCTGTCTAACAACGTCCACTGGAAGACCTTCCATAGTCTTTACCGTTCTCACAGTGACAACCCTTTCCCAACTCTACTTTATGTTCAACTCCCAGTAACTTTGTCACTTCCTTGTTTGTATAAACTCATCCGCTTTTTTATTAACTGACCTATGAACCTGCCATACAACGTCCACTGAAGACATTTCCATAGCTTTAAAAAATTAATATTAAACCGTTCTCACAGTGACAACCCTTTCCCAACTCAACTTTATATATCAATAACCATAACTTGTAACATTCCTTGTTTGTATAACTCTCCAAGCTTTTTATTAAACTGACTAATGACAACCTGCCATAACAACGTCCACTGGAAGACAGTTCCATAGCTTTTACGTTCTCCCAAGTGAGCAAAAACCTTTCCGCCTACCTCTACTTTATCTTATCAATACCATAACTTGTAACATTCCTTGTTTGTAGAACTCATATCAGCTTTTTATTAACTGACCAATGAACCTGCCATACAACTTCCACTGATACACTTCCATAGCTTTTAACGTTCTCACATTGTGAACAAAAACCTTTCCCAACTCTACTTTATTGTTTCAATCCCCGTAACTTGTCACCGTTCCTTGTTTGTAGAAACTCATCCAGCTTTTTATTAACTGCAACAATGAACCTGCCATAACCAACGTCCACTGGAAGACAGTTCCATAGCTTTACCGTTCTCACAGGTCCAAACCCTTTCCCACTCTACTTATTGGTATCAATCCAGTAACTTTCACCTTCTTGTTGTAGAAACTCATCCAGCCTTTTTATTAACGACCAATGGAACCTGCCAAACAACGTCCACTGGAGACGTTTTCCATAGCTTTACCGTTCTCACAGTGACAAACCTTTCCCAACTCTACTCTTATTATCACCCCAGTTCTTGTACCAATACTGTTTGTAAAACTCATCCAGCTGTTTATTAAAATGACCAATGAACCTGCCATAATAAACGTCCACTGGAAGACCAGTTCCCTAGCTTTTAAACCTTACCCGTTCTCCCATGTGACAAACCCTTTCCAACTCTACTTTATGTAATCAATACCAGTACTTGTAACATTCCTGTTTTGTAGAAAGAAACTCATCCAGCTTTTTTTTGCAAACTGACGGGCAATGGACCTGTCCATAACAACGTCCACTGAAAACGTTCCATAATCCTTTACCGTTCTCACAGTGTACCAAAACCCTTTCCCAAACTCTACTTTTATGTATCAATCCTCAGTAACTTGTAACATTCCTTGTTTGTAGAAACTCAATCAACCTTTTTATTAAAACTGACCAATGGAACCTGCCATAACAGCGTCACTGTAAGACAGTTCCATAGCTTGAACCGTTCTCACCAGTGACAAACCCTTTCCTTCCAACTCTACTACTTTCTGTAATCAATCCCATAACTTGTAACATTTCCTTGTTTGCAAAACCATCCAGCTATTATATTAAAACTGACCACTGACCTGCCAGAACCACGTCCCACTGGAAGACAGTTTCATTAGCTTTACCTGTTCTCACATTACAAACCCTTCCACTCTACTTTATGTATCATCCCAGTAACTTGTAAACAATTTCCTTGTTGTAGAAACTCATCGCGCTTTTAATTAAACTGAACTCACTGAACCTGCCATAACAACGTCACTGGAAGGCATTCCATAGCTTTAACTTAATTAATTCCCGTTCTCAACAGTGACAAACCCGTTCCCACCTCTACTTTATGTATCATACCAAACTTGTTAACATTCCTTGTTGTATAAACTCATCCAGCTTTTATTAAACTGACCATGAACCTGCCATACCAACGTCCACTGGAAGACATTTCCATATCTTTAAGTACCCGTTCTCACAGTGCCAACCCTTTCCCAACTCTACTTTAATGTATCATTTCCAGTAATCTTGTAAACAGTCCTGTTTGTAAGAAAACCATCCAGCTTTTTATTAAACTGACCAATTAACCTCCCATAACACGTCCCCTGGAAGACATTCCATAGCTTTACCGTTCGCAAGTGAAAACCCTTTCCCAACTGTACTTTGTATCAATACCAGTAACTTGTAACATTCCTTGTTGTAGAACTCACCAGCTTTTTTATTCACTGACCATGAACCGCCATAACAACGTCCACTGAAGATAGTTTCCCTAGCTTTAATTAAAATAAACCGCTCTCACAGTGACACCCCTTTCCTCCCCCACTCTACTTTATTTATCAACCCTCAGTATCTTGTAACATTACTTGTTTGTAAAACTCATCCAGCTTTTTTATTTAAACTGACAAGACCTGCCATAACGTCCACTGGAAGACGTCCATAGCTTACAGTTCCTCACAGTGAAAACCCTTTCCCACTCTACTTTATTATCATACCAGTCTGTACATTCCTGTTGTAGAACTCATCAGCTTTTTTTGAAACTGACATGCCTGTCATCACACTCCACTGAGACGTTCCATAGCTTTAAAACCGTTCTCACAGTGACAAACCCTTTCCTACTCTACTTATGTAGCATCCCAGTAACTTGTAACTTCCTTGTTTAGAAACTCATCCAGCTTTTTATTAACTGACCAATGAACCTGCCATAACACGTCCACGGAAGACCAGTTTCCATAGCTTGTTAATACCGTCTCACGTGACAAACCCTTCCCAACCTACTTTGTGTATCAATACCAGTAACTTGTAACTTCTTGTTTGTAAAACGCTCATCCACAGCTTTTTTATTAAACTGCAATTAACCTGCCATAACACACGTCCACTGGAAGACAGTTCCATAGCTTTAACTGTTTCTCACAGTTAAAAACCTTTCCGACTCTACTTTATGTATCAATACAAGTAACTTGTAACATTCCTTGTTTGTGAAACTCATCCAGCTTTTTATTAAACTGCCCATGCCTGCCATAAAACAACGTCCACTGAAGACACTTCCATAGCTTTTACCCGTTCTCACATGGACACCCCTTCCAACTCTACTTATGTTTCAAATCCCCAGTAACTTGTAACATTCCTTGTTTGTAGAAACTCTCCAGCTTTTTAATTAAACTGACCAATGAACCTCGCCATAACACCGTCCACTGGAAGACAGTTCCATAGCTTACGTTCTCACGTGACAACCCTTTTCCCAACTCCTACTTTATGTACTTCCCAAATACCAGTACTTTTTAACTTCCTTGGTTGTAGAAACTCCTCAGCTTTTTATTAAACTGACCAATAACCTGCCAATACAACGTCCACTGGGAAGACACTTCCATAGCTTTACCGTTCTCACAGTGGACAAACCCTTTCCCACTCTCTATGTTTCACAACAATCCGTAACTGTACCATTCCTGGTTTGTAGAAACTCATCCAGCTTTTTATGAAACTGACCAATTAACCTGCCGATAACAACGTCCACTGTAAGACATTTCCATAGCTTTACCGTTCTCACAGGGCCACACCCTTCCCAACTCTACTTTATGTATCACTCCCAGTTAACTTGTCACTTTTCCTTGTTTGTAGAAACTCATCCGCTTTTTATTAAACATGACCAAGAACCTGCCATAACAACCGCCATGGAAGACCTTTCCAGAGCATTTAACCGTTCTCACAGGACACCCTTTCCAACCTCTACTTTATTATCAACCCCAGTATCTTGGTAACATTACTTGTTTGTAGAACTCTCCAGCTTTTTATTAAACTGACGCAAGGAACCTGCCATAACGTCACACTGGAAGACAGTTCCATAAGCTCTTTACCGTTTCTCTACAGTGACAAACCCTTTCCCACTCTACTTTATGTATCATACCATTAACTTGTAAACCTTCCGTGTTTGTAGAACTCATCCAGCTTTTTTTTGAAACTGACCAATCCTGTCCATAACAACGTCCACTGGAAGACAGTTCCATAGCTTTTTAAACGTTCTCACAGTGACAAAACCCTTCCCAACCTCTACTTTATGTATCATCCCAGTACTGTTGTAACATTTCCTTGTTTGTAAAACTCATCCAGCTTTTTATAACCTGACCAATGAAGCCTGCCATAAAACAACGTCCACTGGAAGACAGTTCCATAGCTTTACCGTTCTCACAGTGACAACAAACCCTTTCCCACTCTACTTTATTTATCAATCCCAGTAACTGGTAACATTCCTTGTTTTCAGAAACCTCCATCCAGCTTTATATTACACTGACCCATGAACTGCCATACAACGTCCATTACGTCCACTGGGAGACAGTTCCATAGCTTTATAACCGTTCTACAGTGACAAACCCTTTCCCAACTCTACTTTACTGTATCAATTCAATCCCAGTAACTTGTAACATTCCTATGTTTGAGAAACTCATCCAGCTTTTTAATTAAACTGGCCACTTCACCTGCCCTAACACGTCCACTGGAAGGCAGTTCCATAGCTTTAACCCGTTCTCCAGTGACAAAAACCTTTCCCCTCCCAACTCTAACTTTATGTATCAATACCAGTAACTTGTAAACATTCTCCTTGTGTTGTAGAAACTCTCCCATCTTTTTATTAAAAACCCCTGACGCAATGAACCTGCATAACAACGTCCAATGGAAGACAGTTCCACTAGCTTTTACGTTCTCACGTGGCCACCCTTTCCCCTTTCCTCCCCCTACTTTATGTATCAATCCCAGTATCTTGTTCACATTCCTTGTTTTTAGAAACTCACCGCTTTTTATTAAACTGACCACTTAAACCTGCATAACAACGTCCACTGGAAGACAGTTCCATAGCTTTCACCGTCCTCCACGTGGATAAACCCTTTTCCCAACTGTACGTATGTATCACTCCAGTAACTTGTAACATTCCTTTTTTTAGAAACTCATCCATCTTTTTATTATAACTGACCAATGTACCTGTCCAGAACAAGTCCCACTGGAAAGATAGTTCCAAGCTTTACCGCTCTCCACAGTGACAAAAACCGTTCCAACTCCTACTTTAGGTATCACCCCCCCAGTATCTTGTAACATTACTTGTTTTGTAGAAACTCATCCAGCTTTTCAATTAACTGCCACGGAACCTGCCATAACGTCCCTGGAAACATTCCATTAGGCTTTACCGTTCTCACAGTGACAACCCTTTCCCAACTTCTACTTATATTTATCAATACTACCAGTAAAACTTGTAACAGTTCCTTTTTGTAGAAACTCATCCGCTTTTTTTTTTGAAACTGACCATTTTGACCTGTCATACCACGTTCACACTGGAAGACGTTCCAAGCTTTACCGTTCTCACAGTGACAAACCCTTTCCCAACTCTACTTTAATGTAGCAATCCTAACAGTACTTTGTACATTCCTTGTTTTGTAGAACTCATCCAGCTTTTTAATTAAACGGGACCAATGAACCTGCCATACAACGTCCACTGGAAGACAAGTTTCCATACTTTTACCGTTTCTCACAGTGACAAAAACCTTTCCCACTCTACTTTCTGTAATTCAATACCATAACTTTTAACATGTTCCATCACTTCTGTGAGTGAGATCTCATAAGAAACTACAGTCAGCATGTAAATCCCAGTAATTTCAACCCCATTATATAGTACTCACCGGCCCATCCAACCCAGAAACTACATATATGTAATCCTCACATACCAGTCCCCCCGTAATTTCAATAATATAGTTTCCTGTAAATTATATTTCTTTGTAGAACTGCAGATATGTATCTAATACCCCCCCCCGTTAACTCTCTCAATATAACTATATTATCCTGTACCAACACACACAGAACTAAGTATATGTTATTAATCCCCCCCCAGTAATTTCTTCATTGTCCAATAGTTTTGAGCTATTGTGAAATATTATCTAATCCCCACTTTTTAAAGCTATTCAATGAAATTGCCATTTACCAACATCAGAGTGCAGAACTAGCGATCAAGGGCCCCCACGAAAAAATAATTGGGCCCATTTATCCATGCCTTTATATCCACATGTTGCTTTTTATTGTCGAGGGAGGGCTATATCTGTCATAGTCAAAATAGGAAGATGGGCCCCCCTTGGCTCCTGGGCCCCCCCTCGATGCTCCCGCTTGCTCCCTTGTAGTTACGCCCCGTTTATACAGCTGGACGACAGCACCCGTTCCCACAGCTTTACACCGTTTGTAGGCTTTTCAACATGAAGATGATGAACTTCTTTTCTTAAAGGAGCAGATTCCACCCTAATAAAAAAAACCTTGCCCAACCCAAAAAAAAAAGATTTAGAGCGCTATAACAGCCCTTGATCCTCTGGCGCACTGATTCTGGCTCCCTGCCAGTCAGGTCCTGAGAGGCAGCCAAGCAAAGGAATTGCAGATGCCTTAATGGAGAACGCGACCGTTTGGGAATGCAGGGCTAGCCTCAGTAGATTTCTAAATCTGGATAATAACAAATGACGGGTTGTGATGGGCAAGGGCGGGATGCTCTAGAGTCACGAGAGACGGAATACCGTATATAATCGCGTATCAAACCGAACCGAGTTAAAACCAAGTACCCAATTTCAGCTAACTCCTAATTAAAAGGTGTTCACTAGAGTATAAACCGAAGGGGGGTAGAAACTTGGCCCATCAAGAGGTTGGAAAACTTACAACTCCCAGTCATGGCTTATTAGATGGGAGTTTGTAGGTTTCCAAACCATCTTGAATGCCAGTGAGGGTGGATTCAGTATAGATAGAGTTAGATTAGAAGAATAGATAGATAAGATAGATAGATACAAGAATGGGTAGAGGATAGAGGAAGATAGAAGAAATAGCAGAGATTGAGATAGATGAGTAGTATAGATAGATAGATAAGCTAGTATGAAATGGTTTAGAGAAGATAGGATAGATAGAATAGCAGGAAATTAGCATAGATAGATAGATTAGAATGGTAGAGATTAGATAGATAGAAAGTAGAGAATAGATAGTATAGATTAGAATGGTAGGGATAGATAGATAGATAGATTAGAATAGCAGAGATTAGATAGATAGGATAGAGACCCCTGGTAGAGGTCAGATAGATAGATGATAGATTAGAGATAGATAGATAACGAATAGATAATCATGCAGGAGTATGATTAGAAGATTAGAATGCGAGAACAGCATAGATTGAGATAGATAGCTAGAATGGTAGGGATTACGGGTAGATAGATTTAGTCAAGTGTTGTACCTGAAGGGTTCCTGTGTAAGGCTGGTGGTAAGTTCTTTTACTGGGAAGGAACTGTGTGCCAGGTACCGGGTAAATCTTGCTCTGCATTGCGGCAGCCGCGCGAGCCCCATCCTGACTGGTCGCGCAGGCGTGAGACCGTCACTTCACGTCAGGCCGGCGCGCCCAGTAGAGAGAAAGATGTTCGCGGCCTGCCGGAATGCCTCAGGGTAAAGCTTTGTTGACTCGAGGCGATAACCGAGTCTCGGTTTCAGGCTGATTTTCAGCCTTGAAAAACTCGGGTTTATACTCGAGTTTATACCGGTACAATTTTTATGCAGGTGGATGGATGGATCAGGGGGGGGGGAGAGGGGGGTGGGAAGGTCCTCTGGCTTGCTGGCACTGTCCTCTCAGAGGACAAGGAGGAAGACAGAAACCGTTTGGACAGGAAGGACACTCCTACTCTTCAGTTTTCTGGACTTGGAAAAGCACTACAGGAGAACCATAAGGAGCCGAGATGTAGGTAAGGATTTTTTGGAAACTACACAGTGGGGCCATTATTGGGGTTAATTTTAGTTTGGGGGTGCGATGTCCTTAAGAGCTCTAATGCCAGCATTAAATCTATCCCGCAACCCTTATCATAATTCTTGGTTTATCACTTGGGCTTTTAAATAAAATTACAGAGTTATAGAAGCTGCTGCAAATCTTCCTTAAATCTTTTGTGGAAAATCTACACACATCCTTTTACACAAAAGCTGGTTGACAAGTGACATCCAACCAATGATTGACAGTTTTTTCTGACTTGCTGCCTCCTCTGCACTAAGAGTGGGAATAAATCTGAAGTTTTGTTCCGTTTTTGATTTACGGAAAATCCGAAGGTGTGAAAATGGAATTTATTTTAAGGGTTCAGCGTTCAATGTGAAAATGTTCGATTCCTTTAGAGAAACAAACACTATTCTCCATGATTTCTTCTAATAATTTAGATCTTCAAAGATCCAGTGTCAGATAACTGTGTCCCTGGCTACAGGAGGGTCTAAGAGCCGGCCTTAGCCGTGATGCTTATGACTGGTCCCCCGTCGGTTGAGGAGAATCTCCAATAGACTGGTATAACTGCTTCTTATCTGTAACGCTAATGATAGCTTAGTTTTGGAGTTGTTGACGCCTTTCCCATAAAAACATAACATATCATCAAACATATGTAAGTTTATATGGGACTCAAAGAAAAAAATAGTGGTTGTGGGTTATGAAATAGAAAGTCTATCATGATTTCATCAGATTGGATTCAAAAAATCACACTCTCGTCCTGACATTAAATCTGCTGACATGTTTCAAGAGTTTTTAAGAAATGGGCTGGTACATTGATTATCTTCTATTTGATACATATATATATACTGTATATACCGATATATGATATTGTATGAGGCCTGGAATGACTTGCTTGATTTCTTTTCTATGGATCTTCTCGCTCACGTCTATCCCGATCAATCAGGAACCGTATGCGCGGCCCTCCCAGGCACGTGGTGTGTCAACTTCATTCTTGATCTTATCTTTTCGATGTCCTATACTACCATCTATGTGTCTAGTTTATCGGTTTATTTCACACCCCACTCCTATGATATGCATAATGGGGCTCGGAATGTCACATTGCTCATCTTTTCTCTGTTTATCTACTACTATACCTCAACTGTCATTTTCATACAGATAATATGATATTGTATTGGAGTGTTTTCCTTGGAATGTACATTGATTATCTTTTCTATCGTTTTTTATATATATGATATTACTGTATAACAGTAATATTTGATATGGTATGGGGCCTAGGAATGTAATTTGATATCTTTTCTATGTTTTATCATATAGATATACTGTATATACAGATAATATTGAATTGAGAGGGGCCAGGAATGGGCATGCCCAATCTTTCATGTTTTATACATATAGATCCCCCCCCCCCCCCTCCCAGTGAGAACAGACAGTAAAGGTCCCATACAGTGAGAACAGACAGTAAAGGTCCCATACAGTGAGAACAGACAGTAAATGTCCCACACAGTGAGAACAGACAGTAAAGGTCCCATACAGTGAGAACAGACCGTAAAGGTCCCATACAGTGAGAACAGACAGTAAAGGTCCCATACAGTTAGAACAGACCGTAAAGGTCCCATACAGTGAGAACAGACATTAAAGGTCCCATACAGTGAGAACAGACCTTAAAGTTCCCATACAGTGAGAACAGAGAGTAAAAACAAAAAAAAAAAATTGCACAAAAATTTACAAAAAAACATTTGTTTTTTACTCTCCTGGCTGGCGCCTCTCTTAATGTGCCATCTGATGTTTTTGCCTCACATTGCCTCATTAGAGAGGCGGATCTGGAAATAAGAGATCTGATAATGCAAAACATTTGTGGCTAAGAGGCGTTTAGATTTGGTTACAGACTCTTTTCAAGGAAAGTTCTTCATAACCAGGTATATAAGTGAAAAGATATGTCTACAGCTCCCAGGTTTAATGAAAAAATCATCTATTTATAAAAATAATCATGTAAAAGAGCTACAAGAGTGTAAATATTTAGACTATTTCTATATTGGAGACAATACAGAAACGATTAACAGAATGATTAAATGTGTAGCGATATTTAACAATGATATGTACAAGCGATGTTGATATTCAAATCAATGACTTCTCTTGCATAATCCAGTGGGATGTGTGTGATGGAGTTTCTTTTTTTTGCATATATTTAGTATAATATCTTAAATAGCATTGCAAAATGTAGAAAGA
Source organism: Hymenochirus boettgeri (assembly GCA_019447015.1). NCBI lineage: Eukaryota > Metazoa > Chordata > Amphibia > Anura > Pipidae > Hymenochirus > Hymenochirus boettgeri. Next base: position 92,219 of record JAACNH010000306.1, read on the forward strand.
ATCCAAATTACCTGCTGCTTAAAGGACAAACTGAGCTAAATACACAAAAATTTACTGTCATGATATTTAAAGGACTCATTTTGAAAATGTGATTTATTCCTTTAAGGGTCACTATCAACCTGAAAATGCACCTAGCACATGTGATGATTAATGCAATGTGTATTTAACTAATATGTTATTGGTAATAATTAGCTCAATTTCCCTTTAAAATTCAAGTATTCTATTTCTCTTTATCAACATTAGACAGCACCAGTTGCATAAGATGCCCTGACCAGGAATGGCCAAACCGGAGGAAGAATCAATGTATAGCAAGAACAGAAGAATATCTTTCATATACTAATGATTTGATATCTATATTTTTTTCTTCACTCTCTGTTTTATTCCTCCTTATATCTTTGATCCTAATGGGAGTTTTGATTAAACATCTGGATACTGCAATTGTGAGAGCCAATAACAGGTCCCTCAGCTTCCTCCTCCTGGTCTCCATCAAGTTGAGCTTCCTCACTGTGTTCCTGTTCCTCGGTCGCCCTGTGGATATAACCTGCATGTTACGTATAATCACTTTTGGAATCACCTTCTCCATAGCTGTCTCTTCTCTCCTGGCCAAGACTATCATGGTTTACATTGCATTCAAAGCCACCAAGCCTGGGAGCTCATGGAGGAAATGGGTGGGAGTCAAACTGTCCAATTCTGTAGTCTTGATCTGTTCATCCATTCAAATAATAATCTGTATGACTTGGTTGGCCATTTCTCCTCCCTTTCAGGATATGGACATTCACACTTCCCCTGGAACAATCATCATTCAGTGCAATGAGGGATCAGCTATTGCCTTTTACTCAGTTATTGGTTATATGGGGCTTCTGGCAGCTGTTAGTTTTGTTTTAGCATTTTTAGCTCGGACCTTACCGGACAGTTTTAATGAGGCCAAGTACATCACTTTCAGCATGCTGGTCTTCTGCAGTGTTTGGATCACAATGATCCCGGCCTATCTGAGCACCAAAGGGAAAAACACTGTGTGTGTGGAGATATTTGCCATATTGACCTCAAGTGCTGGACTATTAGGATGTATATTTATCCCAAAATGTTACATCATTTTATTTAGACCTGAAATAAACTCAAAGTCCCATTTACTGGGTATTAAATCCTAATAATATATACATTCTTGCACTAATATATTTAAGTATGCAATGTTTTCTTTTTATCATAAATTATGATTTATTTTATAATTTGATATTCATTGTAATTAAATAGAATAAATGTTCAAATAAAAGTTAATAGCAGATTTTATATACCTGAATGAGACACATCCTCCTCTATAATTTTGGAAGTCTCACCCCATCTCTTATGAAAGGCAGATTAAAGATGAGGTAAAAGAAAGAAAAGAAAATTGTTGGAGCTAGAGAATTAGTGATGGAATAGAGGATGGGCATAGAAATGTCTGATCATGATATCAATGGCCCAAGTTAGTGTTGACTCTCGTTAGTCTTGGGTAAAGAGAAATAGTTAAGCAGTCTTTACATTAGTTTTGATCTTTGGTTTCTACCTGACTTTAAATTGCCTTCCCTAAACATGAAACAAACTTGAGTTGAACTTTGTAGAAAGTCCTTTGGTATAAAGGACTGTGGAATTAGGGGCATTGAAAAGAAAGACATTGAATCAATAAAGCAGTTAAACAATTGTATTGTGTATTGGTTTAAAAAGGGACAATTTTGTTTGGTGCCATGCCATTTACATTCTGTGTAATTGAGTCAAATCAAGTAGTGAAATGTTCTTGAAGGTAATTCACTAGTCATCCAACTGTCTTTCTCAATTCAAAATTTTCATTGTATCTTGAACATATTGTGCCAATGACCAAGTTAGAAGAGGAGAGGTCCTTAGAAATTACATCCAAGAGGTAGGGGCCAAGTTAAAGACAAGGGCCTCCAGGACAGTATTGTATTTTTGGAAATACTACCTCAGGTATATGCTATGTTATGGAGACAGAGGTGGAGCTTAGAAGTATTAGTTCATGGCAAAGGGGTTGGTGTAAAGAGGAAGGTTTGGGTTTTTTTAGAGAACTGGGCAGATTTTTCTGTCTGCTAAAAGCTCTTTAGCGGGGATGGGTTGCACCTCAATGATGATGGTACAGCTGTTTTGGGGAGAAGATGGCTGGAGAGTTGAAGATTTTGAACTAAGTTTGGGGGTAATGTCACTCTCACTAGGGTAGATAGCACAGGGGGTAAGCATGGTTAAGATAGGCCAGTGGTTGGAGGAAAGCGGGGGTCTAGCATAGAGAATATGGAGGCATGTACAGTATGTTAAAATACCTAAATATATTACAGGATCATAATCTAAAATGTAGGTTTTTTGCGAGAGGCTGGTCTGAAAAATAGTGGAAGAATTAGAGATAATGGCTTATATGGGCAACTACTCCTATTCTTAAGTTAAATACCCCTTTACCTTGGAAATAACCCCAACAAAGTAAAGATTTTTGGAAAACACACACCTCTTGCTGCATAGTGCGCCGTGTCACAATTTTCAATTAGTGCCGTTGTTTCATTCATTCAAGCAGATTGCTAGATGCAATTCTTTGTAGAAATTGCTAAAAAAAATCAATGCACAGGGATCAGGTGGGATGTACAATGGAACGACAGACCTTGCGTGTTATTTGCGCTTGCGCATGCGATTTGGTTATAATGTATATAATAATATAATAATAATAATATTTCCGATGCACATGCCATTGCGTGTATGTTTCCATATATATAAAACAAAGAGAGGTATGGTAGGTGAAAAGGTTGAATACCCTGACACCGTATGGACTCAAGTCTGAATTCTCCACATTGTATATATTGCCCCTTTAAAGGGATGTGCCCTATTATTTATCCATGATATGGGTAAATGTCACCATGATGTTGGTGGTTGTATTGGTAAAGGGTTAATCTGAGTTGGGCTAGTAGGCTGGATGATCTGAGTGCTGCCGTTTACACGTATATATTGTGACAGGAGATCTGGTCTGGTTATCGAGGGAAGATATATAAGTCCCGATTTGCTGTGCAGTGTCTACCCTGAAAGGTGGAATAATAGAACCCAGAGAAATGTGTGTGTAGATACAAATGCAGGTTGAATTTGCACAGACAGTTTAGGGTCTCTGGGTCTGGAACAAATGGACAGCGGGTGGGCTGTTTATTCCATTCCACTGGTAATCCGGCACAGCTCTTTGGTTAAGCCCTGAGAGGCCAGGTAGATGTTACACCTGTGCTAATCAGGACTGTTAAACAGGAGTATGGGGTGTGTCTCACTCTCTCTATCTGCACAGAGGCAGGGAGCTGTGTAGGGAGAAATCAGAACCAGTAAGGCACTGTGTATGGAACTGAACTCATGTTTTCTATTGTGTTATTTTTGTGTTGGTGTGGAGTAGCTACACAACGATAGATAGCTTGTATAACTGTATATCCAGCGCTATGGTGCAAGGGGTTTATTTTGTTTTATGTTAACACCAGTGAAGACTATTAAAGACGGTTAAATTGCCTTTAAGCCTGAACTGTGTTGCTTCCTTCCCTGAAAGAAGCAGACGTTTCGGTCGTGGTTTCTGACCTTTTTCAGCTTGAAAAAGGTCAGAAACCACGACCGAAACGTCGCTGTCTGCACTTTATATGTGTAAATAAAAGTTATTTGTTTGAATATTAAAGCAAAGTCCTCATGTGTGCACTGGATACAACCAACTATACTAAGAAGCTCTCATCAGTAGCACCAGGGCAAGTATTACATGTTTTGTGAGTGCCCAACTTTACTACAAATATATATATATATATTCATATAGTGATGTCTGCACTCAGTCTTTCTTTCTTTTTTTGTATATTCGATGGGTGCTTCAAGGAACACAGATGCCTCAAATCTGTCCATACAATAAGTCAAAAAAGTAAAAGGTTGTACCGTTCTCACAGTGACAAACCCTTTCCCAACTCTACTTTATGTATCAATCCCAGTAACTTGTAACATTCCTTGTTTGAGAAAAACTCATCCAGCTTTATTAAACTGACCAATGAACCTGCCATAACAACGTCCACTGAAGACAGTTCCATAGCTTTACCGTCTTCACAGTGACAAACCCTTTCCCAACTCTACTTTATGTATCAATCCAGTAACTTGTAACATTCCTTGTTTGTAGAAACCATCCAGCTTTTTATTAACTGACCAATGAACCTGCCATAAACAACGTCCACTGAGGCAGTTCCATAGCTTTTACCGTTCTAAAGTGACAAACCCTTTCCCAACTCTACTTTATGTATCAATACCAGTAACTTGTAACATTCCTTGTTTGTAGAAACTCATCCAGCTTTTTATTAAACTGACCAATGAACCTGCCATAACAACGTCCACTGGAAGACATTCCATAGCTTTACCGTTCTCACAGTGCAAAACCCTTTCCCAACTCTACTTTATGTATCAATACCAGATCTTGTAACATTCCTTGTTGTAGAAACTCATCCAGCTTTTATTAAACTGACCAATGAACCTGCCATAACAACGTCACTGGGAGACAGTTCCATAGCTTACCGTTCTCAGTGAAAACCCTTTCCCAACTTACTTTATGTATCAATACGTAACTTGTAACATTCCTTGTTTGTAGAAACTCATCCAGCTTTTATTTAAACTGACCAATGAACCTGCCATAACAACGTCCACTGGAAGAGTTCCATAGCTTTACCTCTCACAGTGACAAACCCTTTCCCAACTCTACTTATGTATCAACCCCAGTACTTGTGAACATTCTTGTTTGTAGAAACTCATCCAGCTTTTTATTAAACTGACCAAGGACCTGCCATAACAACGTCCACTGGAAGACAGTTCCATAGCTTTACCGTTCTCACAGTGACAAACCCTTTCCCAACTCTACTTTATGTATCAATACCAGTAACTGTAACATCCTTGTTTGTAGAAACTCATCAGCTTTTTTTTAAACTGACCAATGGAACCTGCATAACAACGTCACTGGAAGACAGTTCCATAGCTTTACGTTCTACAGTGACAAACCCTTTCCCAACTCTACTTTATGTATCAATCCCAGTAACTTGTAAATTCCTTGTTTGTAGAAACTCATCCAGCTTTTTTATTAAACTGACCAATGAACCTGCCATAACAACGTCCACTGGAAGACAGTTCCATAGCTTTACCGTTCTCACAGTGACAAACCCTTTCCCAACTCTACTTTATTATCAATACCAGTTAACTTGACATTCCTTGTTTGTAGAAACTCATCCAGCTTTTATTAAACTGACAATGAACCTGCCATAAACAACGTCACTGGAGACAGTTCCATAGCTTTACTGTTCTCACAGTGAAAAACCTTTCCAACTCTACTTTATGTATCAATACCAGTAACTTGTAACATTCCTGTTTGTAGAAACTCATCCAGCTTTTTATTAAACTGACCAATGAAACTGCCATAACAACGTCCACTGGAAGACATTCCTAGCTTTACCGTTCTCACAGTGACAAAACCTTTCCCAACTCTACTTTATGTTTCAATCCAGTAACTTGTAACATTCCTTGTTGTTAGAAACTCATCCAGCTTTTTATTAAAATGACCAATGAACCGCCATAACAACGTCCAATGGAAGACAGTTCCATAGCTTTACCGTTCTCACAGTGACAAACAACCTTCCCAACTCTACTTATGTATCAATACCAGTAACTTGTAACATTCCTTGTTTGTAGAAACTCATCCAGCTTTTATTAAACTGACCAATGAACCTGCCATAACAAGTCCACTGGAAGACATTCCATAGCTTTACCGTTCCACAGTGACAAACCCTTTCCCAACTCTACTTTATGTTTCAATCCAAGTAACTTGTAACATTCCTTGTTTGTAGAAACTCATCCAGTTTTTATTAAACTGACCAATGAACCTGCCAAACACGTCCACTGGAAGACAGTTCCATAGCTTTACCGTTCTCACAGGGCAAACCCTTTCCCAACTCTACTTTATGTATCAATCCAGTAACTTGTAACATTCCTTGTTTGTAGAAACTCATCCAGCTTTTTATAAAACTGACCAATGAACCTGCCATAACAACGTCCACTGGAAGACAGTTCCATAGCTTTACCGTTCTCACAGTGACAAACCCTTTCCAACTCTACTTTATGTATCAACCCAGTTACTTGTAAAACACTGTTTGTAGAAACTCATCCAGCTTTTTATTAAACTGACCAAGGAACCTGCCATAACGTCCACTGGAAGACAGTTCCATAGCTTTACCGTTCTCACAGTGACAAACCCTTTCCCCAACTCTACTTTATGTATCAATAAGTAACTTGTAACATTCTTGTTTGTAGAAACTCATCCCTTTTTTTTTGAAACTGACCAATGGACCTGTCATAACAAACGTCCACTGGAAGACAGTTCCATAGCTTTACCGTTCTCACAGTGACAAACCCTTTCCCAACTCTACTTTATGTATTCATCCCAGTAACTTTGAACATTCCTTGTTTGTAGAAACTCATCCAGCTTTTATTAAACTGACCAATGAACCGCCATAACAACGTCCACTGGAAGACAGTTCCAATTAGCTTTCCTTACAGTGACAACCCTTTCCCAACTCTACTTTATGTATCAATCCCAGTACTTGTAACATTCCTTGTTTGAGAAAACTCATCCAGCTTTATATACTGACCAATGACCTGCCATAACAACGTCCACTGGAAGACAGTTCCATAGCTTTACCGTTCTCACAGTGACAAACCCTTTCCCAACTCTACTTTATGTATCAATCCCAGTAATGTAACATTCCTTGTTTGTAGAAACTCATCCCTTTTTATTAAACTGACCAATGAACCTGCCATAACAACGTCACTGGAAGCAGTTCCATAGCTTACCGTTCTCACAGTGACAAACCCTTTCCCAACTCTACTTATGTATCAATCCCAGATCTTTGTAACATTCCTTGTTTGTAGAAACTCATCCAGTTTTTATTAAACTGACCAAGAACCTGCCATAACAACGTCCAGGAAGACAGTTTCCATAGCTTTACCGTTCTCACAGTGACAAACCCTTTCCCAACTCTACTTTATGTATCAATACCAGTAACTTGTAACATTCCTTGTTTGTAGAAACTCATCCAGCTTTTTATTAAACTGACCAATGAACCTGCCAAACAACGTCCACTGGAAGACAGTTCCATAGCTTTACCGTTCTCACAGTGCCAAACCCTTTCCAAACTCTACTTTATGTATCAATCCCAGTACTTGTAACATTCCTTGTTTGTAGAAACTCATCCAGCTTTTTATTAAATGACCAATGAACCTGCCATAACAACGTCCACTGGAAGACAGTTCCATAGCTTTACCGTTCTCACAGTGAAAAACCCTTTCCCAACTTACTTTATGTATCAACTACCAGTAACTTGTAACATTCCTTGTTTGTAGAAAACTCATCAGCTTTTTATTAAACTGACCAATGAACCTGCCATAACAACGTCCACTGAGAGAAGTTCCATAGCTTTCGTCTCACAGTGACAAACCCTTTCCAACTTACTTATGTATCAACCCCAGTATCTTGTAACATACTTTTGTTGAAACTCATCACAGCTTTTTATAAACTGACCAAGGAACCTGCCATAACGTCCACTGGAAGACAGTTCCATAGCTTTACCGTTCTCACAGTGACAAACCCTTCCCAACTCTACTTATGTATCATACCAGTAACTTGTAACATTCCTTGTTTGTAGAAACTCATCCAGCTTTTTTTTAACTGACCAATGGACCTGCATAACAACGTCCACTGGAAGACAGTTCCATAGCTTTACCGTTTTCACAGTGACAAACCCTTTCCCAACTACTTTATGTATCAATCCCAGTAACTTGTAACATTCCTTGTTTGTAGAAACTCATCCAGCTTTTTATTAAACTGACCAATGAACCTGCCATAAACAACGTCCACTGGAAGACAGTTCCATAGCTTTTAACGTCTCACCGTGACAAACCTTTCCAACTTACTTTATGTATCAATACCAGTAACTTGTAACATTCCTTGTTTGTAGAAACTCATCCAGCTTTTTATTAAACTGACCAATGAACCTGCCCCATACAACGTCCACTGGAAGACAGTTCCATAGCTTTACGTTCTCACAGGAAAACCCTTTCGCAACTCTACTTTTGTATCAATACCAACCTTTCCAACTCTACTTTATGTATCAATCCCGTAATCTTGTAACATTCTTTGTTTGTAGAAACTCCCAGCTTTTTATTAAACTGACCAATGAACCTGCATAACACGTCCACTGGAAGACAGTTCCATGCTTTACCGTTCTCACAGTGACAAACCCTTTCCCAACTCTACTTATGTTCAATACCAGTAACTTGTAACATTCCTTGTTTGTAGAAACTCATCCAGCTTTTTTTAAACTGACCAATGAACCTGCCATAACAACGTCCACTGGAAGACAGTTCCATAGCTTTACGTCTCTCACAGGTGCCAACCCTTTCCCAACTCTACTTATGTATCAACCCAGTAACTTGTAACATTCCTTGTTTGAGAAACTCATCCAGCTTTTTATAACGACCAAGAACCTGCCATAACAACGTCCACTGGAAGACGTTCCTAGCTTTACCGTTCTCACAGTGACAAACCCTTTCCCAACTCTCTTATGTATCAATCCAGTAACTTGTAACATTCCTTGTTTGTAGAAACTCATCCAGCTTTTTATTAACTGACCAAGGACCCATAACAACGTCCACTGGAAAGACAGTTCCATAGCTTTAACCGTTCTCACAGTGACAAACCCTTTCCCAACTCTACTTTATGTTCAATCCAGTAACTTGTAACATTCCTGTTTGTAGAAACTCATCCAGCTTTTTATTAAACTGACCAATGACCTGCCATAACAACGTCCACTGAAGACAGTTCCATAGCTTACCGTTCTCACAGTGACAAACCCTTTCCCAACTCTACTTTATGTATAATCCCAGTAACTTGTAACATCCTTGTTTGTAGAAACTCATCCAGCTTTTTTATAACTGACCAATGAACCTGCCATAACACGCTCCACTGAAGACAGTTCCATAGCTTTACCGTTCTCACAGTGAAAACCCTTTCCCAACTCTACTTTATGTATCAATACCGTAACTTGTAACATTCCTTGTTTGAGAAACTCATCCAGCTTTTTATAACTGACCAATGAACCTGCCATAACAACGTCCACTGGAAGACTTCCATAGCTTTACCGTTCTCAACAGTGACAAACCCTTTCCCAACTCTACTTATGTATCAATCCGATAACTTGAACATTCTTGTTTGTAGAACCTATCCAGCTTTTTAATAAACTGACCAATGAACCTGCCATAACAAGTCCACTGAAGACAGTTCCATAGCTTAACCGTTCTCACAGTGACAAACCCTTTCCCAACTCTACTTTATGTATCACCCATTAACTTGTACATTCCTTGTTTTGAAAACTCATCCAGCTTTTTTTAAACTGACCAATGAACCTGCCATAACAACGTCCACTGGAAGACAGTTCCATAGCTTTACCGTTCTCAACGTGACAAAACCCTTTCCCAACTCTATTAGTATCAATCCCAGTAACTTGTAACATTCCTTTGTAGAAAACTCATCCAGCTTTTATTAAACTGACCAAGAACCTGCCATAACAACGTCCACTGGAAGACATTCCATAGCTTTACCGTTCTCACATGAAACCCTTCCCAACTCTACTTTGTATCAATCCGATTAACTTGTAACATTCTTGTTGTAGAAACTCATCCAGCTTTTTATTAAACTGACAATGACCTGCATACAAACGTCCACTGGAAGACAGTTCATAGCTTTACGTTCTCACAGTGACAAACCTTTCCAACTCTACTTTATGTATCAATACCAGTACTTGTAACATTCCTTGTTTGTAGAAACTCATCCAGCTTTTTATTAAACTGGACCAATGAAACCTGCCATAACACGTCCACTGGAAGACATTCCATAGCTTTACCGTTCTCACAGTGACAAACCCTTTCCCAACTCTACTTTATGATCAATACCGTAACTTGTAACATTCCTTGTTTGTAGAAACTCATCCAGCTTTTTATTAACTGACCAATGAACCTCCCATAACAACGTCCACTGGAAGACAGTTCCATAGCTTTACCGTTCTCACAGTGACAAACCCTTTCCCAACTCTACTTTATATACAATCCCAGTAACTTGTAACTTCCTTGTTTGAGAACTCATCCAGCTTTTATTAAACTGACCAATGAACCTGCCATAACAACGTCCACTAAGACAGTTCCATAGCTTTAACGTTCTCACAGTGACAAACCCTTTCCCAACTCTACTTTTGTATCAATCCAGTAACTTGTTACATTCCTTGTTTGTAGAAACTCATCCAGCTTTTTATAAACTGACCAAGGAACCTGCCATAACAACGTCCACCTGGAAGACAGTTCCATAGCTTTACCGTTCTCACAGTGACAAACCCTTTCCCAACTCTACTTTAGTATCAATCCAGTAACTTGTAACATTCCTTGTTTGTAGAAACTCATCCAGCTTTTTTAACTGACCAATGAACCTGCCATAACAACGTCCACTGGAAAACAGTTCCATAGCTTTACCGTTCTCACGTGACAAACCCTTTCCCAACTCTACTTTGTATCCTCCCTATTACTTGTAACATTCCTTGTTTGTGAAACTCATCCAGCTTTTATTAAAACTGACCAATGAACCTGCCAATAACAACGTCCCTGGAAGCAGTTCCATAGCTTACCGTTCTCACAGTGACAAACCCTTTCCCAACTCTACTTTATGTATCAATACCAGTACTTGTAACATTCCTGTTTGTAGAAACTCATCCAGCTTTTATTAAACTGACCAATGAACCGCCATAACAACGTCCACTGGAAGACAGTCCAAGCTTTACCGTTCTCACAGTGACAAAACCCTTTCAACTCTATCTACTTTATGTATCAATCCCAGTAACTTGTAACATTCCTTGTTTGTAGAAACTCTCCAGCTTTTTTATTAACTGACCAATGAACCTGCCTACAACGTCCACTGGAAGACATTCCATAGCTTTACCGTTCTCACAGTGACAAACCCTTTCCCAACTCTACTTTATGTATTCAATCCAGTAACTTGTAACATTCCTTGTTTGTAGAAACATACCATCCAGCTTTTTATTAAACTGACCAATGAACCTGCCATAACAACGTCCACTGAAGACAGTTCCATAGCTTTACCGTTCTCACAGTGACAAACACCTTTCCCAACTCACTTTATGTATCAATCCCAGTAACTTGTAACATTCCTTTTGTAGAAACTCATCCAGCTTTTATTAAACTGACCAATGAACCTGCCATAACAACGTCCACTGGAAGACAGTTCCATAGCTTTACCGTTCTCACAGTGACAAACCCTTTCCCAACTCTACTTTATGTATCAATCCCAGTACTTGTACATTCCTTGTTTGTAGAAACTCATCCAGCTTTTATTAAACTGACCAAGAACCTGCCATAACGTCCCTGGAAGACAGTTCCATTCTTACCGTTCTCACAGTGACAAACCCTTTCCCAACTCTACTTTATGTATCAATACCAGTAACTTGTAACATTCCTTGTTTGTAGAAACTCATCCATCTTTTTTAAACTGACCAATGACCTGCCATAACAACTTCACGAAGACAGTTCCATAGCTTTACCGTTCTCACAGTGACAAACCCTTTCCAAACTCACTTTATGATCCAATCCCAGTAACTTGTAACATTCCTTGTTTGTAGAAAACTCATCCAGCTTTTTATTAAACTGACCAATGAACCTGCCATAACAACGTCACTGGAAGACAGTTCCATAGCTTTACCGTTCTCACAGTGACAAAACCCTTTCCCAACCTACCTTATGTATCAATCCCAGTAACTTGTAACTTCTTGTTGGAGAAACTCATCAGCTTTTATTAAACTGACCAATGAACCTGCCATAACAACGTCCCTGGAAGACAGTTCCATAGCTTTACCGTTTCTCACAGTGACAAACCCTTTCCCAACTCTACTTTATGTACAACCCATATCCAGTAAATTGTAACATTCCTTGTTTGTAGAAAACTCTCCAGCTTTTATTAACTGACCAATGAACCTGCCATAACACGTCCACTGGAAGCAGTTCCATAGCTTTACCGTTCTCACAGTGACAAACCCTTCCAACTCTACTTTTTGTATCAATACCAGTAACTTGTAACATTCTTGTTTGTAGAAACTCATCCGCTTTTTATTAACTGACCAATGAACCTGCCATAACAACGTCCACTGGAAGACAGTTTCCATAGCTTTACCGTTCTCACAGTGCCAAACCTTTCCCAACTCTACTTTATGTATCAATCCCAGTAATCTTGTAACATTCCTTGTTTGTAGAAACTCATCCGCTTTTTATTAAACTGACCAATGAACCTGCCATAACAACGTCCCTGGAAGACAGTTCCATAGCTTTACCGTTCTCACAGTGACAAACCCTTTCCCAACTTACTTTATGTTCAATACCAGTAACTTGTAACATTCCTTGTTTGTAGAAACTCATCCAGTCTTTTATTAAACTGACCAATGAACCTGCCATAACAACGTCCACTGGAAGAAGTTCCATAGCTTTACCGTCTCACAGTGACAAACCCTTTCCCAACTCTACTTTATTTATCAACCCAGTATCTTGTAACATTCTTGTTTGTAGAACTCATCCAGCTTTTTATTTAAACTGACCAAGGACCTGCCATAACGTCCACTGGAAGACAGTTCCATAGCTTTACCGTTCTCACAGTGACAAACCCTTTCCCAACTCTACTTTATGTATCAACAGTAACTTGTAACATTCCTTGTTGTAGAAACTCATCCAGCTTTTTTTTTAAACTGACCAATGAACCTGCATAACAACGTCCACTGGAAGACAGTTCCATAGCTTACTTTCTCACAGTGACAAACCCTTTCCCAACTCTACTTTATGTATCAAATCCCAGTAACTTGTAACATTCCTTGTTTGTAGAAACTCATCCAGCTTTTATTAAACTGACCATGAACCTGCCATAACAACGTCCACTGAAGACAGTTCCATAGCTTTACCGTTCTCACAGTGACAAACCCTTTCCCAACTCTACTTTATGTATATGTATCAATCCCAGTAACTTGTAACATTCCTTGTTTTGAGAAACTCATCCGCTTTATTAAACTGACCAATGAACCTGCCATAACAACGTCCACTGGAAGCATTTCAGCTTACCGTTCTCACAGTGACAAACCCTTTCCCAACTCTACTTTATTATCAATCCCAGTACTTGTAACACTTCCTTGTTGTAGAAACTCATCCAGCTTTTTTTAACTGACCAATGAACCTGCCATAACAACGTCCACTGGAAGACAGTTCCATAGCTTTACCGTTCTCACGTGACAAACCCTTTCCAACTCTACTTTATGTATCAATACCAGTAACTTGTAACATTCCTGTTTGTAGAAACTCATCCAGCTTTTTATTAAACTGACCAATGAACCTGCCTAAAAACGTCCACTGGAAGCCAGTTCCATAGCTTTACGTTTCACAGTGACAAACCCTTTCCCAACTCTACTTTATGTATCAATCCCAGTAACTTGTAACATTCCTTGTTTGTAGAAACTCACCCAGCTTTTTATTAAACTGACCAATGAACCTGCCATAACAACGTCCACTGAAGACAGTCCATAGCTTTATACCTCGTTCTCACAGTGACAAACCCTTTCCCAACTCTACTTTATGTATCATACCAGTAACTTGTAACATTCCTTGTTTGTAGAAACCATCCAGCTTTTTATTAAACTGACAATGAACCTCCATAAAACACGTCCACTGGAAGACGTTCCATAGCTTTACCGTTCTCACAGTGAAAACCCTTTCCAACTCTACTTTATGTATCAATACCAGTAACTTGTACATTCCTTGTTTGTAGAAACCATCCAGCTTTTTATTAACATGACCAATGAACCTGCCATAACAACGTCCATGGAAGACATTCCATAGCTTTACCGTTCTCACAGTGACAAACCTTTCCCACTCTACTTTATGTATCAACCAGTAACTTGTAACATTCCTTGTTTGTAGAAACTCATCCAGCTTTTTATAAACTGACCAATGAACCTGCCATAACAACGTCCACTGGAAGCAGTTCCATAGCTTTACCGTTCTCACAGTGCAAACCCTTTCCCAACTCTACTTTATGTATCAATACCCAGTAACTTGTAACATTCCTTGTTTGTAGAAACTCATCCAGCTTTTTATTAACTGTACACAATGAACCTGCCCAAGAAAAGAAAAGAGAAACAGAACAGAAACCACATGAAAAGACCCAGTAAACGTCCATAGCTTTAACCGTTCTCACAGTGACAAACCCTTTCCAACTCTACTTTATGTATCAACCCAGTACTTGAACATTCTTGTTTGTAGAACTCATCCAGCTTTTTATTAAACTGACCAATGAACCTGCCATAACGTCCACTGGAAGACAGTTCCATAGCTTTACCGTTCTCCACAGTGACAAACCCTTTCCAACTCTACTTTATGTATCATAACCATTACTTGTAACATTCCTTGTTTGTAGAAACTCATCCAGCTTTTTTTAAACTGACCATGAACCTGCATAACAACGTCCACTGGAAGACACGTTCCATAGCTTTACCGTTCTCACAGTGACAAAACCCTTTCCCAACTCTACTTTATGTATCAATCCCAGTAACTTGTAACATTCCTTGTTTGTAAAAACTCATCCAGCTTTTATTAACTGACCAATGAACCTGCCATAACACGTCCACTGGAAGACAGTTCCATAGCTTTACCGTTCTCACAGTGACAAACCCTTTCCCAACTCTACTTTATGTTCATCCCAGTAACTGTAACATTCCTGTTTGAGAAACTCATCCAGCTTTTATTAAACTGACCAATGAACCTGCCATAACAACGTCCACTGGAAGACAGTTCCATACTTTACCGTTCTCACAGTGACAAACCCTTTCCCAACTCTACTTTTGTATCAATCCCAGTAACTTGTAACATTCCTTGTTTGTAGAAACTCATCCAGCTTTTTTTAAACTGACCAATGAACCTGCCATAACAACGTCCACTGGAAGCAGTTCCATAGCTTTACCGTTCTCAACACAAAAACCCCAAAAACAACACCAACAAACACACCCCAAAACACACACCCCAAACAAAAACCCACCAAAAAAAAACCACACAAAACACAAACCAACAAACCCCCAACTCCGTTCCACAGTGACAAACCCTTTCCACTCTACTTTATGTATCAATACCAGTAACTTGTAACATTCTTGTTTTAGAAACTCATCAGCTTTTTATTAAACTGACCAATGAACCTGCCATAACAACGTCCACTGGAAGCAGTTCCATAGCTTTACCGTTCTCACAGTGACAAACCCTTTCCAACTCTACTTTATGTATCAATCCCAGTACTTGTAACATTCCTTTTTTTGTAGAAACTCATCCACTTTTTATTAAACTGACCATGAACCTGCCATAACAACGTCCACTGGAAGACAGTTCCATAGCTTTACCGTTCTCACAGTGAAAACCCTTTCCCAACTTACTTTATGTATCATACAGTAACTTGTAACATTCCTTGTTTGTAGAAACTCATCCAGCTTTTATTAAACTGACCAATGAAACCGGCCATAACAACGTCCACTGGAAGACAGTTCCATAGCTTTACCGTTCTCACAGTGACAAACCCTTCCCAACTCTACTTTATGTATCAACCCAGTACTTGTACATCACTTGTTTGTAGAAACTCATCCAGCTTTTTATAAACGACCAATGAACCTGCCATAACGTCCACTGGAAGACGTTCCATAGCTTACCTTTCTCACAGTGACAAACCCTTTCCCAACTCTACTTATGTATCAATACCAGTAACTTGTAACATTCCTTTTTTTGTGAAACTCATCCAGCTTTTTTTTAAACTGACCATGACCTGCATAACAACGTCCACTGAAGACAGTTCCATAGCTTTACCGTTCTCACAGTGACAAACCCTTTCCCAACTCTACTTTATGTATCAATCCCAGTACTTGTAACATTCCTTGTTTGTAGAAACTCATCCAGCTTTTTATTAAACTGACCATGAACCTGCCATAACACGTCCACTGAAACTTCCATCAGCTTCCTTGTTTGCAGAAACTCATCCAGCTTTTTATTAAACTGACCAATGAACCTGCCATAACAACGTCCACTGGAAGACAGTTCCATAGCTTTACCGTTCTCACAGTGACAAACCCTTTCCCAACTCTACTTTATGTATCAATACCAGTAACTTGTAACATTCCTTGTTTGTAGAAACTCATCCAGCTTTTTATTAAACTGACCAATGAACCTGCAATAACAACGTCCACTGGAAGACACTTTCCATAGCTTTACCGTTCTCA
Organism: Hymenochirus boettgeri; assembly: GCA_019447015.1. Lineage (NCBI taxonomy): Eukaryota > Metazoa > Chordata > Amphibia > Anura > Pipidae > Hymenochirus > Hymenochirus boettgeri. The sequence goes on from JAACNH010000306.1 coordinate 108,628, forward strand.
CAGTGACAAACCCTTTCCCAACTCTACTTTATGTTTCAATCCCAGTAACTGTACATTCCTTGTTTGTAGAAACTCATCCAGCTTTTTTATTAACTGACCAATGAACCTGCCATAACAACGTCCACTGGAAGACAGTTCCATAGCTTTACCGTTTCCACGTGACAAACCCTTTCCCAACTCTACTTTATGTATCAATACCAGTAACTTGTAACATTCCTTGTTTGTAGAAACTCATCCAGCTTTTTATTAAACTGACCAATGAACCTGCCATAACAACGTCCACTGGAAGACACTTCCATAGCTTTACCGTTCTCACAGTGACAAACCCTTTCCCAACTCTACTTTATGTTTCAATCCCAGTAACTTGTAACATTCCTTGTTTGTAGAAACTCATCCAGCTTTTTATTAAACTGACCAATGAACCTGCCATAACAACGTCCACTGGAAGACAGTTCATAGCTTACGTTCTCACAGGCCAAACCCTTTCCCAACTCTACTTTATGTATCAATTCCAGTACTTGTACCATTCCTTGTTTGTAGAAACTCATCCAGCTTTTATTAAACTGACCAATGAACCTGCCATAACAACGTCCATGGAAGACAGTTCCATAGCTTTACCGTTCTCACAGTGACAAACCCTTTCCAAACTCTACTTTGTATAAGTATCACCCCAGTATCTGTAACATTACTTGTTTGTAGAAACTCATCCAGCTTTTTATTAAACTGACCAAGGAACCTGCCATAACGTCCACTGGAAGACAGTTCCATAGCTTTACCGTTCTCACAGTGACAAACCCTTTCCCAACACTCTACTTTATGTCCAATACCAGTAACTTGTAACATTCCTTGTTTGTAGAACTCATCCAGCTTTTTTTTGAAACTGACCAATGGACCTGTCATAACAACGTCCACTGGAAGACAGTTCCATAGCTTTACCGTTCTCACAGTGACAAACCCTTTCCCAACTCTACTTTATGTATCAATCCCAGTAACTTGTAACATTCCTTGTTTGTAGAAACTCATCCAGCTTTTATAAACTGACCATGAACCTGCCATAACAACGTCCACTGGAAGACAGTTCCATAGCTTTACCGTTCTCACAGTACAAACCCTTTCCCAACTCTACTTTATGTATCAATCCCAGTAACTTGTAACATTCCTTGTTTGCAGAAAACTCATCCAGCTTTATTTAAACTGACCAATGAACCTGCCATAACAACGTCCACTGGAAGACAGTTCCATAGCTTACCGTTCTCACAGTGACAAACCCTTTCCCAACTCTACTTATGTATCAATCCCAGTAACTTGTAACATTCCTTGTTGTAGAAACTCATCCAGCTTTTTATTAAACTGACCAATGAACCTGCCATAACAAACGTCCACTGGAAGGCAGTTCATAGCTTTACCGTTCTCACAGTGACAAACCCTTTCCCAACTCTTACTTTATGTATCAATCCCGTATCTTGTAACATTCCTTGTTTGTAGAAACTCATCCAGCTTTTTATTAACTGACCAATGAACCTGCCATAACGACTCCACTGGAAGACAGTTCCATAGCTTTACGTTCTCACAGTGACAAACCCTTTCCAACTCTACTTTATGTATCAATACCAGTAACTTGTAACATTCCTTGTTTGTAGAAACTCATCCAGCTTTTTATTAAACTGACCAATGAACCTGCCATAACAACGTCCACTGGAAGACAGTTCCATAGCTTTACCGTTCTCACAGTGCCAAACCCTTTCCCAACTCTACTTTATGTATCAATCCCAGTATCTTGTAACATTCCTTGTTTGTAGAAACTCATCCAGCTTTTTATTAAACTGACCAATGAACCTGCCATAACAACGTCCACTGGAAGACAGTTCCATAGCTTTACCGTTCTCACAGTGATAAACCCTTTCCCAACTGTACTTTATGTATCAATACCAGTAACTTGTAACATTCCTTGTTTGTAGAAACTCATCCAGCTTTTTATTAAACTGACCAATGAACCTGCCATAACAACGTCCACTGGAAGATAGTTCCATAGCTTTACCGCTCTCACAGTGACAAACCCTTTCCCAACTCTACTTTATGTATCAACCCCAGTATCTTGTAACATTACTTGTTTGTAGAAACTCATCCAGCTTTTTATTAAACTGACCAAGGAACCTGCCATAACGTCCACTGGAAGACAGTTCCATAGCTTTACCGTTCTCACAGTGACAAACCCTTTCCCAACTCTACTTTATGTATCAATACCAGTAACTTGTAACATTCCTTGTTTGTAGAAACTCATCCAGCTTTTTTTTGAAACTGACCAATGGACCTGTCATAACAACGTCCACTGGAAGACAGTTCCATAGCTTTTACCGTTCTCACAGTGACAAACCCTTTCCCAACTCTACTTTATGTATCAATCCAGTAACTTGTAACATTCCTTGTTTGTAGAAACTCATCCGCTTTTTATTAAACTGACCAATGAACCTGCCATAACAACGTCCACTGGAAGACAGTTCCATAGCTTACCGTTCTCACAGTGACAAACCCTTTCCCAACTCTACTTTATGTATCAATACCAGTAACTTGTAACATTCCTTGTTTGTAGAAACTCTCCAGCTTTTTTATAAACTGACTAATGACCTGCCATAACAACGTCCACTGGAAGACAGTTCCTAGCTTTACTGTTTCTCACAGTGAAAAACCTTTCGAACTCTACTTTAGTATCAATACCAGTAACTTGTAACATTCCTTTGTTTGTAGGAACTCATCCAGCTTTTATTAAACTGACCAATGAACCTGCCATAACAACGTCCACTGGAAGACACTTCCATAGCTTTACCGTTCTCACAGTGACAACCCTTTCCAACTCTACTTTATGTTTCAATCCATAACTTGTAACATTCCTTGTTGTAGAAACTCATCCAGCTTTTTATTAAACTGACCATGAACCTGCCATAACACGTCCACTGGAAGACAGTTCCATAGCTTTACCGTTCTCACAGTGACAAACCCTTTCCCAACTCTACTTTATGTATATACCAGTAACTTGTAACATTCCTTGTTTGTGAGAAACTCATCCAGCTTTTATTAACTGATCAATGAACCTGCCATAAACAACGCCCCTGGAAGACAGTTCCATAGCTTTACCGTTCTCACAGTGACAAACCCTTTCCCAACTTGAACCCTAAACCTTTTTTCTTCAAGTCTTAAGGGATGTCCTCGTGTCCTCTGACATGCTCTATTGGTGAACAATGCCCCAGATAGTTTATTGTATGGCCCGTTAATGTATTTATACACAGTAATCATATCCCCACGCAAGCGCCTTTTCTCCAGCATACATAATTGTAACTTTTCCAGTCTCTCTTCATATTCCAGCTCCGCCAATCCCCTTATTAATTTAGTTGCCCTTCTCTGAACCCTTTCCATTTCAAAGATGTCCTTTTTGTACACAGGATTCCAAAATTGCACTGCATATTCCAAATGAGGCCTTACCAATGCTTTGTAAAGAGGGAGAATTACATTTTCCTCCCCAACACAGAAACCTTAACTTTCACCTTCCCCATTTATAGCTTTCCTAGCTCAATGCCTGACCTTGCTAGACAACCTAACAAAGTTATCTAATCTGCAATTCTCAATGCACAAATTCACGTTGGAGCACAGAGAAGTGAATCTTGATACAAAGGTTGTGCTCTATAGAATCAACACTGCAAGATACTGTGTATTTGTTCCTCTACACATGGACACTGTGGTTAAGAAGCCATTGGGGAATTTACTGCTCTAATGAGGATAGATTGATCATCTATATCCCTTTAAAAGAACTAAGGGAATCATATAAGAACTATTTCTATAGGCTATTGTTCGTAAATATCCATCAAAAACATATCTCCTTTTCATATGTACGTCTTTTCATTTGGAATAACAAACCCCCGTCTTTGTATTGTTAGAAATACAGTTTATTGTGCAAATAGCAAAATCTTTAGTAAAAATGATTGAACATTAAAGCAGTCAGCACCCAGTGATACCCATAAGCCCATTAAGATATTATTTAGAGTTTAATTGAGACTTTAGTGGCAGTTCCATGTTTAGGTGTGGTATCACTAAATCACTTTAACGCGCCTCTAACAATGGTCGTACTTTCACGATTACACGCGGTATTGGGGTGTTGCCTCTGTGAGTCTAGTATGTTTAAATTTGCATCCTTCATGCTCCGTGAAGCGGTTTCTAAAAATAAACTAGTTGCAGGTAGAGATGTCCGAACTTCGCAAAATCTGTTCCGTTCGAGGATCTGCGAATTTTCGAAAAAAAATTCGAAAATCCGCGAGCGGACCCATTAAAACCTATTAAAATGAAAGATTCTTCAAAATACGAGGATTCTGCGAAAATAAGAAATCTGCGATTTCTCGCATTTTCGAAAGTACGAGAAATCCCCGTAATTTCGATTTTCTTTTTTTCCAAAACGCGGCATTTTCAAAAATACGAGAAATCCTCAAACGTGGTTTGGAAGGAGGAAAACCCGGAAAATCTGCGATATCAGCCATTCGCATACGAGGTAAATCCGCCGCGGATCCGGACCCGGCCATCACTAGTTGTAGGATATTTTTTTGTGTTCAGTTAGTTACTACCTAGTTAAATGTTTTAATGGTTTAATCCAGAACCAATAAGAGAAGGCTATGGAAAACATTAGGTCTAGGTCCATTGTCTTGGGTTAACTTAAGCCCCATAGCAGATTACCATTGTTTTATTTCTTTGCAAAGCATAAGTCCTGGCCCCTTTATCCAGCATTCAGATGGGTCTCTTGTTTCCCAATTCCAATTTAAAAAAGGGTCTGCAGTCATCCTTAATAAAAGTAGTCTTGCCTTGGAGAGAATAAAATGGATACTCCTTCCAGATCGGTGCAGCAATTCAAGCCTTTCTATTTTATTTTATATAATGAGGATTGGTTGGTGCCATTTGGAATGGTTTTTATGCTTTATTTCATTGAACACGTTTGAATTGTTCTGAAATGGTTAAAATGTTCTATCTTGGGCCATACTTATATTTAATGGCCAAAATGGTGAGCTCAAAAGAGAAACCATGACCTTAGTGTGAAGTTTCCGTCTCATTTACTACATATTTATTGGAAGAGCTTGAGAGGTGGAAGCTGGAAGGAACTTTTCCCAGTGGTTTCATTTTTGTTTTCCTTGTGGGGCCCTCCACATATAATAATTATTTACCTACATGGAAATGGTCTTGAAAGAGCCAAGACCATCAATTTGATTCTCCAATTTCATTGTAATTTAGCAAATTAACATTTCCTTTACTGTCAGTTGTATTGGCTTGGTCTGAGATGTTCCCCATCTATTGTAATACTCAAAACATCAAGATTTGCAAAGTCTAACGCAGACATATTGTCCTGGATCATGGGAGTGATGGAATTTATCACAGTGACTTGGTCCATTTATTGGAAGTAAGCAATGGTGATTTATCTACACAATGTAATTGAACAATGTTTAGTACAATGAAGCCTGGACAACAGCTTAACTATGGTGGAACGTAAACCATTGTTTGTGGCAAACAGGCTGTGATATCTTAACTGGGACCCGGTCAAATAAAGGGAAAGGCTGCCATGTAATATATAGACATTAATGTGCTAAATTCCTTATATGTTTCTGTTAGGATTAAATACATTTTATAAAGCTATGGACCATTCTCCAACTCAAATGTCTAAGTCTTGTGTCTATTTCTTGTCATTTATTCTTTGTATTTGAACTAGTGCAGTTTGCCAATCCCATGTGTTTTTTTAATAATTAACAATGTAGAATGTGTGTGACTTATCTGTACACTCTGATATAGCACAGTTAAATTATATATTTCTGGAATAGGGCAGAGATCCCAGGTGTCTGTGTCTATATTCATTATAATGTACAGATCCTGTCTCTGGTCTCTATATAATGATGGTTGGATTATCCAGTTCCTTACACTGATCTACAGATGAAGGTGAATCCTCCATCCCCTGTGACACTCTGTACCACTGACTGTTATAGAGATGGGATGATATTGTGTCATCTTCTAAATGAGGAAATTTTGATATTTGGCTGGTCAAGGCTGGTGATAATGGCCAAGACTAAACCCTTCCATATATGGCTTTACTTGACCATACTATCCGTGGGACCATTACGATGTGGGGTTCAGAATGTCAAACCTGCCTGTCACCTCCGAATAATCAAACCAGTTATGGAATTTGAATATATCCAGGATGGAAATATCATTATTGGAGGGATTATGTCCAGACATTTATATACAAGAGATGTAAATATTACCAATGATGTATACAGGAAACTGGAATGTGTGAAGTAAGTCATATCTTACTATATTGTTATTTGTGTTGTTTGTCTTACAGTAAATGACAAACATTCAAACAAGGTGACAATTCTGACAGTAAAACAAGTTGTTCTCCTGCCTATTGACAGGTAAAGGTATTAGACGAAGAAATGATAATCAATGCATATTCCTAGACTCCATACAATATTATATCTGTTCACTTGCATACATTATAAAGATAAAAAAACCTTCCAGGCTAGGTTACCTTTACCTAGTTAAGACCTTCCAAACTGGGGTCAATTCACCTTCATGACTGGAGTTACTTTACCTCATTAGGACCTTCTAGAGTAGAGTTACTTTACCTAGTTAGAACCCTCCAGGCTGAGGGTTCTAACCAGGTGAATTAAGCTGAGGTTAATTCACCTGGAAAATATATATAATATATATTTCTGTTTTGCTTTCCTCTCTTCCCCCTTCTCTCCCCTCTTTCTTCTCTCTTCCTTCCCTGTCCTATTCTCATTATCACTTCACTATTCTGTTATCTCGCCTATTTTATTACCTCTACATTTTCCTTGTCTCATATTGCTTCTTACGGAGTTTTTTTTTTCATTTTTTTGGTCCTCTCTGCCTTCTCTCCCCCTTTTCATTTCTTGACCACTTGACTATTATGTTTTCTCTCCTCTCATTTTATTGCCCTATACACTTTCCTTGGGACCTTTTGCTCTTCACTAGTTTTTTTTTTTTTTCTCCCCTTGTTATTTTTCTTATTTTATTATCTTTTGGAACTGGCTTTTTACTTTCTGTAAACCCTTTGTTACAATCAGTACTGTTCTGACCTGATGAAGAGGGTTTAGCCCACCAAATCTTGTCTACTAAATAAACTGTTAGTCTATAGAAAAAGTATCACAGTACTGTTATTTTTTAACATCTTTACTTATTTAGAACTTCCAACCTGGGGTTACCTTTACCTAGTTAGGACTCTGCAGAATATAGTTACCTTTATATAGTTAGGATCTCCGAGACTGGAGTTACCTTAACCTGGATAGGACCCCCCAGAATGGGGTTACCTTTCAATGTATAAAATTACACAGGGCTTAAACTCCTATCACTTGCCTATGTTTAAGAACAGCGTGCATGCTCGAAATAGGTAAGGCAGAGTCTGCCATCATGATTTTGGTATGGATTGAATAACATTATTTGAAGTGAACAACATCACATGTTGTATGTTTTCCTGTATGCACTTCTGTCCCATTCTTAATTTAGGGGTTACTTTAATCTAGTTAGGACCCTACAGACTGCAGTAACCTTTACGTAGTTAGGACCTTCCAGACCGAGGTTACCTATACCTAGTTTGGACCTTTCAGACCAGAGTTACCTCTACCTAGTTAGGACCTTGCAGACTGTGTTTACCTTTACCTAGTTAGGACCTTCCAGACCGGGGTTACCTTTACCTAGTTAGGACCTTGCAGACCGGGGTTACCTTTACCTAGTTAGGACCTTGCAGACTGGGGCTACCTTAACCTAGTTAGGACCTTTAAGACCGGGGTTACCTTTACCTAGTTAGGACCTTCAAGACCGGGGTTACCTTTACCTAGTTAGGACCTTCCAGACTGGGGTTCCCTTTACCTAGTTAGGGACCCTTCAAGACCGTGTTCACCTTTACCTATTAGACCTTCCAGACTGGGGTTACCTTTACCTAGTTAGGACCTTCCAGACTGGGGTTCCCTTTACCTAGTTAGGACCTTGCAGACTGCAGTAACCTTTACCTAGTTAGGACCTTCAAGACCGGGGTAACCTTTACCTAGTTCTAGTTAGGAACTTCAGACCGGGTACCTTTACCTAGTAGTGACCTTCCAGACCGGGTTACCTTTACCCTCCTATTTGAACCTTCCAGCACTGAAGGTTACCTTACCACTATTCGGACAATGCAGAACTGGGGTTAAACTCTTTACCAGTTATGGACCGTTGCAGACTGCTAACCTTTACCTAGTTAGGACCTTCAACAGACCTGGGGTACCTTTACCTACTTAGGAGCACCAGGAATTGCAGTACTGGTTCACCTTACCTGTTAGTAACTTTTATATCTCCATAACCTTTACCTATTTCGGACTTCCAGATCATGGTTACCTTTGACCCTAGTTAGGACCTTGCAGACTAGTGATTACCCTTACCTAGTTAGACCTTTTAGACTGGGGTTACCTTTAGCTGTTAGGACCCATGCAGATTGGGTTACTTTACCTGGTATTAGGACCTTCCAGACTGGATTACCTTTACTTAGTTTTAGGGACCTTCCAGTACCATTGTTACCTTTACCTAGTTAGCCTTCCAGACTGTGGTTCCTTTACCTATGTAAGCGACTTCAAAGGCTGAGGTTCCTTTACCTAGTTAGGACCTTCCAACTGAGGTTCCCATTTACTGTTAGACCTTCCAGACTGAGGTTCCCTTTACCTATTAGGACTTCCAGACGAGGTTCCCTTTACCTAGTTAGGACCTTCCAGAACTGAGTTCCTTTCTCCTATGTTAGAAAAAGCATCAGACTGAGGTTCCCTTTCCTAGTTAGGACTTCCAGACTGAGGTTTCCCTTTACCTAGTTAGGACCTTCCAGACTGAGGTTCCCATCCCTTTACCTAGTTAGGACCTTCCAGACTGAGGTTCCCTTTACCTAGTTAGGACCTTCCACGTCCAGACTGTGAGGTTACCTTCCTAGTTTAGGACCTTCCAGACTGAGGTTCCCTTTACCTGTTAGGACCTTCCAGATTGAGGTTCCTTTACCCTAGTTAGGACCTTCCAGACTGAGTTCCCTTAACCTAGTTAGGACCTTTTAGACTGGATTACCTTTAGCTAGTTAGGACCCTGTCAGATTGCGGTTACCTTTAACCTAGTTAGAACCCTGCTATTGGGGGTTACCTTTACCTGGTTAAGGACCTCCAGACTGGGATTACCTTGACCTAGTTACGGAACCTTCCAGACTGAGGTTCCCTTTACCTAGTTAGGAACTTCTAGACTGGGATTAGGTTTACCTAGTTAGGACCTTCCAGACTGGGGTTACTTTTACCTAGTTAGGACCTTGCAGACTGGGCTTACCTTTACCTAGTTAGGACCTTCCAGACTGGGGTTACCTTTACCTAGATAGGACCTTTCATACAGGGGTTAAGTTTACTTAGTTAGGACCTTTCAAATGGTGGTTACTTTTACAATGTTTGGAACTTTCAGACTGGGGTTACCATTACCTAGCTATAACCTTGCTAACAAGTAGAATTAAAGGGAATGAAGATGTAATGCAATCTATGAGAGATTTAAAAGCAATTGAAGCATATATAAAGTAATTCTAAGAGAGATCTGAGTGATTTGAACATTTTAGAAATGATTGGCCAGATTAAAAGTATCTTGAGGATCTTGTGACAGATTTTTTAACATATTTATAAGTGGGTGGTATCACTTTTTAGCAATACCTTGATTTTAACGATCGGGTTAATGATCGCTAAAACTATCTTGCTTTATTATCGTTAACCCTATGACTGCAATCTAGATTTACAACGCCATAGAAAAAACTTTTCTCTACACCATGGTAGCCTACACCTGGACCTTCATTAGTTAACAAACACTTAGAGTTAATGACTGATTGTGGACGTACATTTACGGGCCTCCATCATAATTGGTAACGCTAATTGGTCGATTCCGCTCCTATACAAGTCATATTAAATTTTATATTACAAGGCGATGTATCAGATAATTATGACATGTTGTAGGGCTTCCTTGAAATCAATGCAAACTGCATCATACTTCTAATTAAATACCAACCACGCTTTGGACATGTATGTACAGTATGTATGTATAGTTTTTTATATAACGCCACTTGGGTACACGCGCGCTGTACATTATACAATACAGATTATACATTATGTTTGTATAATTTTATTTATTAGCGCCACTTGGGACACACGCACTGTACATTATAACATACAGATTATACAGTATGTATGTACATTTTTATTTATATAGTGCCACTTGGGGACACAGCGCTGTACATTTAACAATACAGATTATACAGTATGTATGTATATGTTTATTTATATAAGCCCCACTTGGGTAACAGCGCTGTCCATTAAACAATACAGATTATACAGTATGTATGAATATATGTTTATTTATATAGCGCCACTTGGGTACACAGCGCTGTACATTATAACAATACAGATTATACTATGTAATGTATATGTTTTATTTATATAGTGCCACTTGGGGACACAGCGCTGTACATTATACAATACAGATTATACAGTATGTTGTTATATGTTTTTATTTATAGATCCACTTGGGACACAGCGCTGTACATTATAACAATACAGATTATACATATGTATTTATATGTTTATTTATATAGTGCCACTGGGGCACAGCGCTGTACATTATAACCAATACAGATTTATACAGTAATGTATGTATAATGTTATTTATATAGCGCCACTTGGGTACACAGCGCTGTACATTATAACAATACGATTATACAGTATGTTATGTTAATGTTTATTTATATAGCGCCACTTGGGGACACAGTCGCTGTACATTATAAACATACAGATATACGTATGTTGTATATGTTTATATAGCGCCACTTGGGGACACCAGCGCTGTACATTATAACAATACAGATTATACAGTATGTATGTATATTTTATTTATATAGCGCCACTTGGGTCACAGTGCTGTCCATTATAACAATACAGATTATCAGTCATGTTTGTATATGTTTATTTATATAGCGCCACTTTGGGTACACCAGCGCTGTACATTTAACACTACAGATTATACAGTATGTAATGTATATGTTTATTTTATATAGCGCCACTTGGGGACACAGCGCTGTACATTATAACAATACAGATTATACAGTATGTAATGTATATGTTTATTTATTATAGCGCCACTTGGGGACACAGCGCTGTAATTATAACAATTACATGATTATACGTATGTATGTATATTTTTATATTTATAATAAGCGCCACTTGGGTACACAGCGCTGTACATTATAACAATACAATTATACAGTATGTATGTATATGTTTATTTATATAGCGCCACTTGGGGACACCAGCACAGTATATGATATCTAACCTTAGGATGTAAGGGTAGATTTATCATATATAGATATATAGATACCATATACTGTGCTGGTTACCGGATAGGTAGGATGTAAGGGTAGATTTATCATATATGATATAGATATCATATACTGTGCTGGTTACCGGATGGTAGGATGTAAGTAGATTTTTCATATATAGATATATAGATCCCATATAATGTGCTGTTACCGGATAGGTAGGATGTAAGGGTAGATTTATCATATATAGATATTATAGTATCTCTACTGTGCTGGTTACCTGATGGTAGGATGTAAGGGTAGATTTATCATTATGATATATAGATACATTATACTGTGCTGGTTACCGGATAGGTAGGATGTAATGGTATATTTATCATATATATATATATAGATACCATATACTGTGCTGGTTACCGGATAGTAGGATGTAAGGGTAGATTATCATATATAATATATATATACCATATACTGTGCTGGTTAACATGGTAGGATGTAGGGTAGATATATCATATATAGATATATAGATACCATATACTGTGCTGTTTAACAGATAGGTAGGATGTAAGGGTAGATTTATCATGTATAGATATTAGATACCATATACTGTGCTGGTTACCGGATAGGTAGATGTAAGGGTAGATTTATCATATATAGATATATAGATATCATAACACTGTGCTGGTTACCAGATAGGTATGATGGTAAGGTAGATTTATCATATATAGATTATAGATACCATATACTGTGCTGGTTAACAGATATGGTAGGATGTAAGGTTAGATTTCATATATAATATATCATACTGTGTCTGGTTACCGGATAGGTAGGATGTAAGGGTAGATTTATATATATATTTGATATATATACTGTGCTGGTTACCAGATAGGTAGGATGTAAGGGTAGATTTATCATATAGATATATAGATACCATATACTGTGCTGGTATCAGATAGGTAGGATGTAAGGGTAGATTTATCATATTAGATATATAGATACCCATATCTGTGCTGGTTACCGATATGTAGGATGTAAGGGTAGATTTATCATATATAGATAATAGATACCATTATGTGGGCTGGTTACCGGATAGGTAGGATATAAGGGTAGATTTATCATCTATAGATATATAGATACCATATACTGTGCTGGTTACCGGATAGGTAGGATGTAGGGTAGATTTACCATATATGATATATAGATCCATATACTGTGCTGGTTACCGGATAGGTAGGATGTAAGGGTAGATTTACCATATATAGATATATAGATACCATATACTGTGCTGGTTACCGGATAGGTATAGTGTAAGGTAGATTTATCATATATGAATATATAGATACCATATACTGTGCTGGTTAACAGATAGTTAGGATTGTAAGGGTAGATTTATCATATAATAGATAATATAGATATCATATCACTGTGCTGGTTACCGGATAGGTAGGATGTAATGGTAGATTTATATTATATAGATATAATATCATATACTGTGCTGGTTACCGGATAGGTAGGTGTAAGGGTATGTTATCATATATAGATATATAGATACCATATACTGTGCTGGTTACCGGATCGGTTAGGATTTAAGGGTAGATTTATCATATTTAGATATATAGATACCATATACTGTGCTGGTTACCGGATAGGTAGGATGTAAGGGTAGATTTATCATATATAGATATATAGATATCATATACTGTGCTGGTTTTACCGGACAGGTAGGATGTAAGGGTAGATTTATCATATATAGATATATAGATACCATATACTAGTGCTGGTTACCGGATAGGTAGGATGTAAGGGTAGATTTATCAATATAGTATATAGATCCATGTACTGTGCTGGTTACCGGATAGGTAGGATGTAAGGGTATATTTCTCATATATAGAGTATACTAGATACTACATATACTGTGCTGGTTACCGGATAGGTAGGGATGTAGGTAGATTTATCATATATATATATATAGATATCATATACTGTGCTGGTTACCGGATAGGTAGGATGTAAGGGTAATTTTCATATAAGATATATAGATATCATATACTGCGGGTACGCGAAGGTAGGATGTAAGGGTGATTATCATATATAGATATATAGATATCATATACTGTGCTGGTTACCGGATTAGGTAGGATGTAAGGGTAGATTTATCATATATAGATATATAGATACCATATACTGTGCTGTTACCCGATAGGTAGGATGTAAGGGTAGATTTTATCATATATAGATATATAGATACCATTACTGTGCTGGTTACCGGATAGGTAGGATGTAGGGTAGATTTATCATATATAGATATATAGATATCATGTACTCTGCTGGTTACCAGATTGGTAGGATGTAAGGGTAGATTTATCATATATAGATATATAGATACCATATACTGTGCTGGTTACCGGATAGGTATAGGATGTAAGGGTAGATTATCATATATAGATATATAGATATCATATACTGTGCTGGTACCGGATAGGTAGGATGTAGGGTAGATTAATCTATATACATATAAGATACCATTACTGTGCTGGATACCAGATGGTAGGATGTAAGGGTAGATTTATCAAATAATATCATATCTGTGCTGGTTAACAGATAGGTAGGATGTAGGTAAGATTTTTATCATATATAGATATATAGATACCATTACCTGTGCTGGTTACTCCGGGATAGGTAGGATGTAAGGGTAGATTTATCTATATGATATATAGATACCATATTGCTGGTAAACAGATGGTAGGATGTAAGGGTAGATTTATCATATATAGATATATAGACACCATATACTGTGCTGGTTAACAGATAGGTAGAGATGTAAGGGTAGATTTATCTGATAGATATATAGATAAACCATATACTGTGCTGGTTACCCGATAGGTAGGATTAAGGGTAGATTTATCATATATAGATATATAGATACTATTACATGTGCTGGTTACCAGATAGGTAGGATGTAAGGGTAGATTTATCATATATAGATATTAGATACCATATACTGTGCTGGTAACACCGATAGGTAGGTGTAAGGGTGATTTATCATTATAGAATATAAGATTCATATACTGTCTGGTTACCAGATAGGTAGGATGTAAGGATAGATTTATCATATTTAGATATATAGATATCATATACTGTGCGTTACCAGATGTAGGATGTAGGATAGATTTATCATATTTAGATTAAGATATCTATACTGTGCTGGTTACCAATTTGGTAGGATATAGGGTAGATTTATCTTATATGATATATAGATATCCATATACTGTGCTTTGTTACAAGATTGGAGGATGTAAGGGTAGATTTATCTTATATAGATATATAGATATCATATACTGTGCTGGTTAACAGATTGATAGGATGTAAGGGTAGATTATATCTTATATAGATATATAGTATCATACACTGTGCTGGTTACCGGATAGGTAGGATGTAAGGGTAGATTTATCATATATAGATATATAGATACCATGTCTGTGCTGGTTACCAGATTGGTAGGATTTAAGGGTAGATTTATCATTATAGAAATATAGATACCATATACTGTGCTGGTTACCGGATAGTAGGATGTAAGGGTAGATTTATCATTATAGATATATAGATCACATACTGGCTGGTTACCGATAGGTAGGATGTAAGGGTAGATTTAACTTATATACATATAAGATACCATATACTGTGGCTGGATCCAGATAGGTAGGATGTAAGGGTGATTTTATCATATATAGATATATAGATATCTATACTGTGCTGGTTTAACAGATAGGTAGGATGTAAGGATAGATATATCATAATAGATATATAGATACCATATACTGTGCTGGTTACCCGATAGTATGGACTGTAAGGGTAGATATATCATATATAGATATAAGATACCATGTATGCTGCTGGTTACCCGATAGAGTAGGATGTAAGGGTAGATTTATCATATATAGATATATAGATAACATATACTGTGCTGGTTACCCGATAGGTAGGATGTAAGGGTAGATTATCAATATAGATATAAGATACCATATACCGTGCTGGTTACCCGATAGGTAGGATGTAAGGGTAGATTTATCATATATAATTATAGATACCATAATATGTGCTGGTTACACCGGATAGGTAGGATGTAGGGTAGATTTTCATATATAGAATATAGATATCATATACGTGGCTGGTTACCGGATAGGTAGGATGTAAGGGGTAGATTTATCTTATATACATATATAGATATACCATATACTGGCTGGATACCAGATAGGTAGGATTAAGGGTAGATTTATCATATATAGATATATAGATATCATATACTGTGCTGGTTGACAGATGGTAGGATGTAAGGATAGATATATCATATAT
Source organism: Hymenochirus boettgeri (assembly GCA_019447015.1). Classification (NCBI taxonomy): domain Eukaryota; kingdom Metazoa; phylum Chordata; class Amphibia; order Anura; family Pipidae; genus Hymenochirus; species Hymenochirus boettgeri. The sequence goes on from JAACNH010000306.1 coordinate 124,370, forward strand.
CGATATATATAGATACCATATACTGTGCTGGTTACCCGATAGGTATGATGTGGGTAGATATATCATATATAGATATAATAGATACCATGTACTGTGCTGGTTACCCGATATTAGGATGTAAGGGTAGATTTATCATATATAGTATATGATACCATATACTGTGCTGGTTACCCGATGGTAAGATGTAAGGGTAGATTTATCATATATAGATATATAGATACCATATACCGGTGCTGGTTACCCGATAGGTAGGATTGTAAGGGTAGATTTATATATATAGATATATGATACCATTCACTGTGTCTGGTTACCATAGGTAGGATGTAAGGGTGATTTATCATATATAGATATCTAGATACTATTACTGTGTCTGGTTAACAGATATGTAGGATGTAAGGGTAGATTTATCATTATAGATATATAGATACCATATACTGTGCTGGTTACCCGATAGGTAGGATGTAAGGGTAGATTTATCATATATAATATATAGATACCATATACTGTGGCTGGTTTACCGGATAGGTAGGAGTGAAGGGTAGATTTATCATATATAGATATATGATACCATATATCCTGCTGGTTACCCGATAGGTAAGGATGTAGGTAGATTATCTATATAGATATATAGATACCTATACTGTGCTGTTACCAGATAGGTAGGATGTAAGGGTAGATTTATCATATATAGATATCTAATACTATATTACTGTGCTGGTTACCAGATAGGTAGGATGTAAGGGTAGATTTATCATATATGAGATATAGATACCATATACTGTGCTGGTTACCAAGATAGGTTAGATGTAAGGGAGATTTATCATATATAGATATCTAGATACATATACTGTGCTGGTTACCAGATAGGTAGATGTAAGGGTAGATTTATCATATATAGATATATAGATACCATATACTGTGCTGGTTACCGGATAGGTAGGATGTCAGAGTAAGATTTATCATATATGATATATAGATCCTATACTGTGTCGGTTACCCGATGTAGGAATGTAAGGGTAGATTTATCATATATAGATATATAGATACCATATACTGTGCTGTACTGGATAGGTAGGATGTAAGGGTAGGTTTATCATATTAGATATCATAACTGTGCTGGTTACCAGATAGGTAGGATGTACGGGTAGATTTTATCATATATAGTATCTATGATATCATATACTGAGCTGTTACCGGAAAAGGTAGGATGTAGGGAGATTTATGCATATAAGAATTAGATACCATGTACTGTGTCTGGTTACAGATAGGTAGGATGTAAGGGTAATTTATCATATATAGATATATAGATCCCATATACTGTTGCTGGTTCCAGATAGTAGGATGTTAAGGATAGATTTATCATATATAGAATATATAGATAACTTCATATACTGTGCTGGTTACCGGATCGGTAGGATGTAAGGTAGATTTATCATATATAGATATAGATACCATATACTGTGCTGGTTCTGGATAGGTAGGATGTACGGGTAGATTTTTCATAATTAGAGATATAGATACCATATACTGTGCTGGTTACCAGATAGTAGGATGTAGGGTAGGTTTCATATATAGATAATAGATACCATATACTGTGCTGGTTACCGGATAGGTAGGATTAAGGGTAGATTTATTATATATAGATATATAGATACATATACTGTGCTGGTTACCGGATAGGTAAGGATGTAAGGTGGAATTTATCATAATATAGATATAATAGATACCATATCTTGCTGGTACAAGATAGGTAGATGTAAGGATAGATTTATCATATATAGATATATAGATACCATTACTCTGCTGGTTACCGATAGGTCGGATGTAGGATAGATTTATCATATATAGATTATCTACTATACTATATACGTGTTCTGGTTAACAGATAGGTAAGGATGTAAGGGTAAGATTTAATCCATATAGATTATAGATACCATATTACTTGCTGGTTCCAGATAGGTAGGATGTAAGAGTGATTTACTCATATAGATATACTCTAGATAACCATATACGTGCTGGTTACCCGATATGGTAGGATGTAAGCGGTAAGATTTATCATATATAGATATATAGATACCATATACTGTGCTGTATCCAGATCAGTAGGATGTAAGGGTGAGATTTTATAGAGTATGATATCTAGATACATATCTCTGTGCTTGTTACCGAATTAGGTAAAGATTAGGGTAGATTTATCATTATAGATTATAGATACCATATACTGTGCTGGTTACCAGATAGGTAGGATGTAAGGGTAGTTTATCATATATAGATATCTCAGATACTAATCATACTGCTGGTTGTACCAGATAGGTAGGTGTATAAGGTAATTTTCATATATAGGATAAATATAGTTACCATTCCTGTCTGGTTTACCTAGCAGTAGGTAGGATTAATATAGATTATAATCATATATGATATATAGATACCATATACTAGTGCTTGTTTACCCTGATAGTAGGATGTAAGGGTAGAGATCTATCATATATAGATATAAGATCCCATATACTCTGTCTGGTTACTGGATAGCGTAGGATGAGGGTAGGTTATCATATATAATATCATATACTGTGGCTTGGTTACAGATAGGGTAGATGTAAGGGTAGATGTTAATCATATGATAATTTAGAATATCATATACTTAGCTGGTTACCGAAAGGGTATGGTGTAAGGGGAGTTTATCATATATAGATATATAGATTACACCATGTACGGTGGCGCTGTTAACCAGGATAGGTAGGAGTGTCCGGGAGGTGATTTCATCCATGACATAAGCCATTCATAGATACCATAATCCCGTGCTGGCTACCAGAATTGGTGGATGTCAAGGTGATTTATCATATATAGATATCATATACTGCAGCTGGTACCGGAAAGGTAGGGGATGTAAGGGTAGATTTAATCATATAGTATATATAGATCCATATACTTGTTTGCTGGCTACCAGATTGGTAGGATGTAGGATAGATTTATCATATATATAATATAGATAACCAGATACTGTGCTGGTTATCCGCGTGTAGGATGTAAGGTAAGATTTATCATATATAGAATTAGAATAACCATATACTTGTGCTCGTTACTGGATCAAAGGTAGGATGTAACGGGTAAATTGTTTTCATATATAGAGTATATAATACCATATACTGTGTCTGGTTACCAAATAGGAGGAGGTAAGGGTGGTTATCATATATAGATAAATAGATACCATAATACTGTGCTGGTTCCGGATAGGCAGGATGTAAGGTGAGATGTTATTATATATAGATTAGTAAGATACCATATACTTTGCTGGTTACCTGGATAGGTAGGATGTAATGGGAGATTATATCATCATTCGATATAATAGATATCATATACTGTGCTTGGTTACCGGATAGGTAGGATGTAATGGTAATTTATATTATATAGATATCTAGATACTCAATACTGTGCTGGTTACCCGGATGTAGGATTAGGGTAGAATTTTCACATATATAGATATATAGATACCATATACTGTGCTGGTTACCAATAGGTTAGAGTAAGAGTATATTTATCATATAAGATATTAATATCCAATACTGTGCTTGGTTACCCCGATGGTTGGCATGTAGGGTAGATTTATCATATATAGTTATATAGATACCATATACTGGTGCTTGGTACTGATAGGTATGGATGTAGGGTTATTTTATCATATCTAGAATCATCTAACTGGGTCTGTTACCAGATAGGTAGGATTCGGGTAGATTTATCATATATAGTTAGTAGATAATCATATACTGATGCTGGTTTACCGGAAAGGTAGATGTACAGGGGAATTTATCATATTCATGATAAGATACATGTACTGTGCTGGTTACAGGATAGGTAGGATGTAAGGGTATCTTATCATATATCAGATATATATAGATCTCATATACTGTTGCTGGTTACCAGATAGTAGGCTAAGTATGTAGGATAGATTTATCTATATAGATATATAATCACGCAATATACTGTTGCTGGTTACCGGATAGGGTAGGATGTAGGTAGTTTATCCATATATATATATCTAGATACCATTACTGGCTGGTTACTGGATAGTAAGTATGTAAGGGTAATTTTTCCATATATGAGATATAGTACCATATACTGTGCTGGTACCAATAGGTTAGGATGTAAGGTTAGGTTTTTCATCATATAGATAAATAGATACCATATACTGTGCTGGTTTACCTGGTAGGTAGGTTTAGGGTAGATTTATTATATATAGATTATATAATACCATATACTGTGCTGGTTACCGGATAGGTGGATGTAGGGGAGATTTATCATAATAAGATTATAATACCATATACTGTGCTGGTTACAAGATAGGATGATTAAGGATAGATTTATCATATAAGATATATAGATCCCATATACTGTGCGGTTACCAGATAGGTGGAGTAAGTGATAGAATTTAATCATCATATGATTCTAGATACTATTACTGTGCTGGTTTAACGATAGGGATGTAAGGGGAGATTTATCATATTAGATATATAGAATACATATCTGTGCTGGTTACCAGATAGGTCGGTATGTTACGAAGTAGATGTTTATCATATATAGATATATAAGATACCAATACTGTGCTGGTTACCCGATATGTAGGATGTAAGGGTAGATTTATCATATATAGATATATCAATAACCATATACCTGTGCTTGGTTTACCTGGATTAGTAGGATGTAAGTAGCATTTATTCATATTAGATTATACGTACTATACCGTGCTGGTTACCCGATAGGTAGGATGTAAGGGTATATGTTACTACATTATAGATATATAGGATACCATATCTGTGTCTGGTGTACCCAGAGTAGGTAGGATGTCCGGGTCAGTTTCTCTCATCTCTAGTATCTAGATACTATATCCTGTGCTGGTTACCTCAGATAGGTAGGAGTAAGGGTAGATTTATCATATAGATAATATTAGATACATATACTGTGCTGGTTCCAATGGTAGTGATGTAAGGGTAGATTTATCATATATAGATATCTAATACTCTATACTGTGCTGGTACCAGTAGGTAGGAGTAAGGTAAGATTTATCATATATAGATATATAGTTCACCATATCTGTGCGGTTAGCCATAGGTCGGATGTCAGAGTAGATTATCATATACTGATCTATAGATACCCAGTATGACGCTGTTCGGTGGTTCCCGATGCGGTAGGTGTCAGGGGTAGATTTATCAGTATATATAGATATTGAATACCATATACGTCTGGGTTCTGGATAGGTATGATGTAAGGGTAGGTTTATCATATATAGATATCATATACTCGTGCGGGTTACCATAGGTAGGATGTAAGGGTAGATTTAATCATATCATAGAATATATAAATAGCATATACTGAGCTTGGTTACCGGAAAGGGTAGATGTAAGGTGGAGATTTATCATATTAGATATATAGATACCACATGTATCGTGCTGGTACAGGATAGTAGGATGTAGGGTAGATTTTATCATATAAGTATATATGATACCCATATACCGTGCTGGCTACCAGATTGGAGGATGTAAGTGGAGATCTATCATATATCAGATATCATATACTGAGCTGGTTACGACATGTAGGGGAGTTAAGGTGTATATTTATCATATAAGATATATCTGATACCATATACTGTGCTGGCTACCAGATTGTAGGATGTAAGGATAGATTTCTATCTAATAGATATATAAGATATCCCTCATATACTTGGTGCTGGTTTACCGGATAGTAGGATGTAAGGTAATATCATATATAGATATTAAGAATACCAATAACTGTGCTGTTTACTGGATTAGGTATGGGTATGGTAAGGGTAGTTTTTCATATATCGAAGATATAGATAACCATTACTGTGCTGGTTCACCAGATGGAGGATGTCAAGGGTAGGTTTTATAATCATAATAGATAAATTAGATACCATATACTGGTGCTGGTTTAAACCCGGATAGGTAGGATGTTAAGGTGTAGATTTTATTTATATAGTAACTAGATAACCATATACTGTGCTGGTTTACCGGATAGGCTAGGATGTAAGGTGGACGATTTTATCATTCTAGATATATATAGATATCATATACTGTGCTGGTTACCCGGATAGGTAGGATAATGGTAGATTTTATATTATATAGATATATAGAATCATATATACTTGCTGGTTACGCGGATAGGTAGGATGTAGGGTAGATTTCTCATATATAATATTAATACCATATACTTTGCTGGTTACCAGTAGTAGATGTAGCGGTACGATTTTATCATGTAGAGATATATATTCATATACTGTCTGGTTACCGATAGGTTAGATGGTAAGGGTAGATTTATCATATTAGATATATAATATCATATACTGTGCTGGTTTAAACGATGGTGGGATGTAAGGGTATTTTGATCATATATAGATATATAGATACCATATATGTGCTGGTTACCCGTATAGGTGGGAATGTACAGGGTAGATTTATCATATAATAGATATCTAGATAACCATATACCTGTGCTGGTTTACCGGAATAGGTAGGATGTAGGGTAGATTTAGCATATATAGATATTAGAGTACCATATACTGTGCTGGTTACAATAGGAGGATGTAGGGTAGAGTTATCATATATAGATATAATAGATACATATACTGTGCTGGGTTAACCCGGATAGGTAGATGTAAGGTAGTTATCATATATAGTATATCGATATCATATACTGTGGCTGGTTACCGGGATAGGTAGATGTAAGGGTATTTTCATTATAGATATATACGATACCATATAATCTGTGCTGGTTCCCGAGTAGTGTGATGCTGTAAGGGTAGATTTATCATATATAGATTATATAGATATCATACTGCTTGCTGGTTACCGAAGTAGAGTAAGGTAGATTTTATCATATATGTAATATATAGATACCATATCCTGGTGCTGTTACCGTAGGTAAGGATTGTAAGGGTAGATTTATCAATATATAGATGTAGAGATACCATATATGTGCTGGTTACACGGATAGGTAGGATGTAAGGGTAATTTATACTATATGATGTATAGATACCTATACTGTGCGGTTACCAGATTAGGTTAGGATGTACAGGGTAGTATTATCATATAGATATATAAGAAACCATTACAGTGCTGGTTCCCAGATAGGTAGGATGTAAGGGTAGATTTATCATATATAGAATATATAGTATCATATACTGTGCTGGTTACCGGATAGGTAGGATGTAAGGGTAGATTTATCTATATAGATATATAGATATCATATCGAGTGCTGGTTACTGGATATAGGTAGGATGTAGGGTAGATTTATCATATATAGAAATATAGATTCATATACTGTGCTGGTTCTTCCAGATATAGTAGGATGAAGGGTATTTTATCATTATGGGTGGGGGGTAGATATATAGATATCATATACTGTGGCATGGTCTTACCGGATAGGTAGGATGTACAGTAATGTATCAATATATCTATATAATATCATTTAACTGTGCTGGTTAGCCCTAGGCAGCGTGCTTATTGGATAGGGGAATGGGGGGTTGTCACAGAAATGGAAGAAAGATGGGTACAGACCAGGTTTTAGGTGGGAAAACGATCAGTTCAGTTTTAGGAAGATTTAATTTGGGCGGTAGCCTTGAGACATCCAGGAGGAGATGGCCAGGAGACAGTCGGATACACATGATTGGATGTCAGAGGTTCGCGTAGGTGTGGACAAGTAAGATTTGTGTATCGTCTACATATAAACTGATACTTTGCTCATATCAAAATAACTTATTTATTAGCCTGTGCTATAACTGTGTTTCAACTGTTACATTAGAAATGCAATACGGCAGATTTATCTTACCCTTCCCAGGCGCTATGACTCTGTATCTGCACTGACGAGATATAAAAAGATTGAAGCATTCCTGTCTACAGGTCAGGTTTGATTGGCTCTATTCCCATAGCTGTATTGGCATGTTAGTACGGACAAGCGGTTCTGGACACATGCTTAGCCATGGTAATATAGGAGAAAATTTGCATATCTCCGCCCCTTCTCTGGGAGCCTGTGATTGAAAAATTTCTTCTTGTAAACTTACCTTGCTTAGATTTATGTCAATGCTCTTCATATATCCATTAGACTATAATTAGTGAGGCGTGTAGAATCATTTTTATGCTTCTGTGGGGGCTTTTTGCTCCTTATTTTTTTTCGGAAATCTCTCGAGTTTGGTCTGTTGGAGGGGGAGCTAATCACATATAAAAGGATTAATTCTATGAAAGGTCTGATTATTTCTACATGACATTTAAGATTAGAGACATAGTGACAAATAAAGTTTAAGACATTTGATCTTTGTTGAGTTCAGAGTTTAGTTTCTAAAATTTCCCATGGAGTATGCACTTGACTTTTAGGAAACTTTCAGCGCGTGCCCTTGGCTGCAGAAATAACGTTATTTCTATGGGGACTTCTATGTGGCTGTGTATGGGACTTTCTATTGGGGCTGTGTATTGGACTTTCTTTCTCATGGGGTGTAAAGTAAACGACGCAGCTGTGTATGGGACTTCTTGGGTGCTGTGTATGGGACTTTCTATGGGGGGCTGTGTATGGGACTTTCTATGGGCTGTGTATGGGACTTTCTATGGGGGCTGGTATGGACTTTCTATGGGGCTGTGTATGGGACGTTCTCATGGGGCCTGGTGTATTGGACTTTCTATGGGGCTGTGTATTGGACTTGCTATGGGTCTGTGTCTTGGACTTTCTATGGGCTGTTAATGGACTTTTCTAATGGGGCTTGTGTATTGGACTTTCTATGGGGCTGTGTAGGGGACGTTCTATGGGGCGTGTAATGGTCTTTCTATGGGCTGTGTATTTTGGGACTTTCTATGGGGCTGTGTATGGGACTTTCTATAGGGCTGTGTAGGAGACTTTCTATTGGGCATGTGTATGGGCTTTCTATGGGGCTGTGGGTATTGGGACTTTCTTTGGGGTGTGTATGGGACTTTCTATGTGCTGGTAGGGGACTTTCCAGGGGCTGTGTATGGGTCTTCTCTGGGGGCTGTGTATGGGAACTTTCTATAGGGCTGTGTAGGAACTATTCGATTGGGCTGTGTATGGGACTTATTTCTATGGGGCTGTGGTATGGGACTTTCTTTGGGGCTGTGTCATGCGACTTTTCTATGGGCGGTATGGACTTTCTATGGGACGGTATTGGACTTTCTATGGGCTGTGTTGGGACTTTCTATGGGGCTGTGTAATAAGGACTTGCTATAGCCTGTGTAGGAGACTTTCTATGGGGCTGTGTATGGACTTTTCGATGGGGCTGTGTATTGGACTTTCTAATGGGGCTGTGTATGGGAATTTTCTATAGGTGCTTTATGGGACTTTCTATGGGGCTGTGTATGGGACTCTTATGGGGCTGTGTATGGGAGTTGTATGGGGGCTGTGTATTGGACTTTCTATGGGCTGTGTATGGGCTTTCTATGGGGCTGTGTATGGGATCTTTCATATGGGGCTGTTTATTGGACTTTCTATGGGGCTGTGTATGGACTTTCTATGGGGCTGTGTCTGGGACTTTCATGGGGCTGTGTATGGGTTTTCTATGGGGCTGTGTATGGGACTTTCTATGGGGCAGTGTATGGGACTTCTATGGGGCTGGTGTATGGGCACTTTCTATGGGGTGGGGCTGTGTATGGGACTTTCTCATTGGGCTACGTGCATGGGGGACTTTCTATGGGGCTGTGTATGGTCGTTCTATGGGGCTGTGTATTGGCTTTCTGTGGGCTGTGTATGTGACTTTCTATGGGGCTTTGGTATGGGACTTTGTTTCTATGGGGCTGTGGTAGGGGACTATCTATGGGCGTGTATGGGACTTCTATGGGAGCTTTCTAATGGTCTGTGTATGGGAAACTTTCTATGGGACTGTGTCTTGGACTTCTATGGGACTGTGTATGGGACTTTCTATGGGCTGGTGTTATGGGGACTTTCTAATGGGACTTTCTATGGGAAGGCTGTGTTGGACTTTCATGGGACGTGTGTATTGGACTTTCTCTGGGCTGTGTCTGGCTTTTCTATGGGGCCTTTTGTATGGGACTTTCTATGGGGCTGTGTATTGACTTTCTATTGGGAGCTGTGTATGGGACTTTCTATGGGACTGTGTAATGGGACTTTCTATGGGGCTGTGTATTGGACTTTCTATGGGGCGTGTATTGGACTTTCTATGAGGACTGGTGTATGGGACTTTCTATAGTGCTGTGTAGGGACTTTCTATGGGGGCTGTGTATTGGACTTTCTATGGCTGTGTATGGACTTTTCTATGGAGGGCTTGTGTATGGGACTCTTTTCTCTATGGGGCTGTGTATGGACTTTCTATGGGACCGTGTATGGGACTTCTATGGGGCTAGTGTATGGGCTTTCTATGGGAGCTGGTGTATTGGACTTTCTATGGGGCTGTGTATTGGACTTTCTTGGGCTGTGTATTGGACTTTCTATGGGGCTGTGTAATTGGACTTTCTATGGGGCTGTTTATTGGACCTTTCTAGGGGCTGTGTAATGGGACTTTCGATGGGCTGTTAGTGGACTTCTATGGGGCTGTGTATGGGACTCTTCTAGAGGCGCTGTTATGGGACTTTCTATGATGGGCTGTGTATGGGACTTCTATGGGGCTGTGTATTGGATGGACGTTCTATGGGGCTGGTATTGGGGGGACTTTTCCTATGGTGCTGTGTATGGGACTTTCTTGGGGCTGGTAGATTGGACTTTCTATGGGGCTGTGTATTGGACTGTCTATTGGGCTGTGTATGGGACTTTCTATGGGGCTGTGTATTGGACTTTCTATGGGGCTGTGTAATGGGCGTTCCTAAATGGACTGGTGTATGGGACTGTATATTGACTTTCTATGGGACTGTATATTGGACTTTCTATGGGACTGTGTATGCGGGGACGTTCCTTGGACGGTGATGGGGACTGTATATTGGACTTTCTTGGGGACTGTATATTGGACTTTCTATGGAACTGTGTATGGGACTTCTATGGGACTGTAAAAAAAAATATTGGACGGTCTATGGGGCTTGTGTATTGGACTTCTATGGTCTGTGTATGTGACTTTTCTATGGTACTTTCTTGGGGCTGTGTATGTTTGAGCTGGTGTATGGGACTTTCTATGGGGCTGTGCATTTGGACTTCTATGGGGCTGTGTATGGACTTTCTATCTATGGGCGTGTATCGGGACTTTCTATGGGCTGTGTATGGGACTTTCTATGGGCTGTGTAATTGGACTTTCTATTGGGCTGTGTCTGGGACTTTCTATGGACTAGTGTATGGGACTTCTATGGACTGTGTAGGGGACTTTCTATGGGCTGTGTATGGACTTTCGATGGTACTTATATTGGGAACTTTCTATGGGCGTGTATTGGACTTTCTATAGGGCTGTTATGGGACTTTTCTATGGCCTTTCCTAATTTCGAATGTCGCTGTGTATATTGGACTTTCTATGGGGCTTTGTATTGACTTTCTTGGGGCTGTGTATGAGGCTTTCGTATGGGGCTGTGTTGGACTTTCCATGGGGCTGTGTATGGGACTTTCTAGGGGGCTGTTTATATTGGACCTTTTAATGGGGCGTGTAATATTGTACTTTTTAATATGGGGCTGATATTGGCTTTCTATGGGGCTGTGTCGGACTTTCTATGGGGCTTTGTATGGGACTTTCTGGGGCTGTGTATATGGACTTTCTCTGGGGCTGGGTGTATGGACTTTCCTATGGGCTTGTATTGGCTTTCTATGGGCTTTGTGTATTGGACTTTCTATTGGGGGCTCTGTATTGGTACTTTCTATTGGGCTCTGTATTGGACTTTCTATGGGGCTGTGTATTGGACTCTATGTGGCTGTGTAGGACTTTCTATGGGGCTGTGTATTGGACTTTCTATGGGCTGCGGTATGGGGAACTTTCTATGATGGGGCTGTGTTGGGTCTGTGTATGGACTATTCTATGGGGCTGTGTATATTGGCACTTTCTATGGGGCTGTGTATTGGCCTTTCTATGGGGCTGTGTATGGGACTTTTCTATGGGACTTTTATGGGGCTGTGTATGGGACTTTCATATGGGACTGTTATTTGGGACTTTCTATTCGGACTGTTTAAGGGACTTTCTATGGGGCTGTGTATGGACTTTCTATGGGGCTTGTGTCATTGGACTTTCTATGGGACTGTGTATGGACTTTTCTATGGTACTGATGTATGGGGACTTTCTAGGGTCTGTGTATTGGACTTTCTATGGCTGTGGTATGGACTTTCTATGGGGCTGTGTATGGGACTTTCTATGGGGCTGTGTTGGGACTTTTCTATGGGGCTGTGGTATGGGACTTTCTATGGGGCTGTTGTCATTGGGACTTTCTATAAGGGCTGTGTATGGGACTTTCTATGGGCTGTGTAATTGGGGACTTTCTATGCGGACTAGTGTAATGGGACTTTCGATGGGTGCTGTGTATGGGACTTTCTATTGGCTGTGTAATTGACTTTCTATGGGGCTGAGTATTGGGACTTTCTTATGGGGCTGTGTATAGGCTTTCTATGGGGATGTGTATTGGACTTTCTATGGGGCTGTGTATTGGACTTTTCTAGGGGCTGTGTATGGGACTTTCTATAGGGCTGTGTTGGACTTTCTATGAGTGCTGTGATATGGGACTTTCTATGGGCTGTGTTGGACTTTCTTTGGGCTGTGTATGGGACTTTCCTATTGGGCTGTGTATTTGGACTTCTATGGGGCTGTGTATGGAGACTTTACTATTGGGCATGTAGTAATGGGATTTTCTATGGGGGGGCTGTGTATTGGATTTTCTATGGGCTGTTCTGGTTACGTTCTCTGGGACTGTGTAGGGACTGTATATTGGACTTTCTATGGGACTGTATATCGGACGTTCTATGGGACTAGTGTATGGGCACTTTCTATGGAAACTGTCGTATGGGACTTTCTTGCTAAAGCAGGGATGTATCTTGACTTCTTGGGGCTGTGGATTGACTTTCTATGGGCTGTGTATGGGACTTCTATGGGACTGTTCTATGGGGCTTTGTATGGGACTTTCTATGGGGCTGGTTTTTGGCCACAATATTGGACTTTCTTGGGGCTGTGTATAGGACTTCTATGGGCTGTGTATGGGACTTTCTATGGGGCTGAGTGTATGGGACTTTCTATGGGGCTGTGTATTGGACTTTCTATGGGGCTGTGTAGGGACTTTCTATGGGACTGTGTATGGGACTTTCTTGAGGACTGTGGTATGGGACGGTAAATTGGACTTTCTATGGGACTGTGTATGGGACTTTCTATGGAACATGTTTCTGGGACTTTCTATGGGACTGATATTGGACTTTTCTATGTGGCTGTGTATTCGGACTTTCTATGGGCATGTGTATGGGACTGTCTATGGGACTTCTATGGGGGCTTGTGATAATTGGACTTTTTCTATGGGGCTGTGTATGGAACTTTCTATGGGGCTGTGTAGTGAGGCTTTCTATGGGCTGGTGTAATCAGGACTTTCTATGGGTGTCGGTGGTTATGGGACTTTCTATGGGGCTGTGATATTGGACTTTTTAATGGGGCTGGTATGTGACTTTCTATGGGGCTGTGTATTTTGGCCTTTCTATGGGGCTGTGTTGGGACTGTCTTGGGTCTGTGTATGGGATTTCTATGGGGGCTGTGTATGGACTTTCTATGGGTTGTTGTATTGACTTTCTATGGGACTTGTGTATGGGACTTTCTATGGGTCTGTGTATGGGACTTTCTAATGGGGCTGTGTATTCGGCTTTCTAGGGGGCTGTGTATTGGACATTTCTATGGGGCTTGTGTATTGGGAGGACTTTCTATGGGGCTCTGTATTGGACTTTCTTGGGGCGGTGTATTGGACTTTTCTATGGGGCTGTGTATGGGACTTTTCTATGGGGCTGTGTATGGGAACATCTATGGGCTGTGTATACGGACTTTCTATGGGGCTGTGTATGGTCTTTGTATGGGACTTCTATGGGCTGTGTCTATTGGACTTTCTATGGGGCTGTGTTGGGACTTTCTATGGGGCTTGTGTGGGACCTTTCTTTCTTTGCGGGCTGTGTATGGGACTTCTGGGGCTGTGTAATGGGACTTTCCATGGGGCCTGTGTATGGGCCCTTTCTATGGGGCTGTGTATGGGACGTTTTAGGGCTGTTTAGGAGACTTTCTATGGGGCTGTGTATGGGACTTTCTATGGGGCTGTGTATGGGACTTTCTATGGGGCTGTGTCTGAGACTTTCTATTGGCGTGTTGGACTTTCTATGGGACGGTGTATGGGCTTTCTAATGTGGCTGTTATGGGAAACTTTCTATGGGGCTGTGTATGGACTTTCTTAGGGCTGTGTAGGAGACTTTCTATGGGGCTGTTTAATGGGACTTTCTAGGTTCAGTGTCTAGGACTTTCTATAAGGGGCGTTAGCAGACTTCTACTGGGCTGTGTATGGGACTTTACTATGGGGCGTGTAATTGGACTTTCTATGGGGCTGTGTATGGGATTTTCTATAGGCTGGTGTATGGGACTTTCTATGGGGGCTGTGTATGGACTTTGTATGGGGCTGTGTATGGACTTTGTATGGGGCTGTGTATTGGACTTTCTATGGGGCTGTGGAATGGGTCTTTCTATGGGGCTGTGTATGGGGACTATTCTATGGGGCCATGTGTATTGGCTTTCTATGGGGCTGTTGTATGGGACTTCTATGGGGTGGATTGTATGGGACTTTCTTGGGGCTGTGTAATGGGCCTCTATGGAGGCTATGTGGTATATGGACTTTCTAATGGGGCAGTGTATGGACTCATTCTATGGGGTGGGCGTTATGGACTTTCTATGGGGCTGTGTATGGGACTTTCTATGGGGCTGTGCATGGGACTTTCTATGGGGCGGTGTATGGGTCTTTCTATGAGTTCTGTGGTTTTGGAGCTTTCTGTGGGGGGCTGTGTTGGGGACTTTATGGGGCTGTGTATGGGGAACTTTCTAAGGGGGT